>LUCH01002598.1:22100-42590 GCA_013368495.1 Paragonimus heterotremus
CGGATAACGCATACACCTGTGCAAGGAGTATATCCGCTTTGATTTCCATAGACTGTTTAACGGATACATTGACAAGATATTGATAAATGGTCTAATTCATCCAACACTAGCAGATACTTTCTAAAACTTGACCTAAGTCCAATTGTCTGATGTTGTGCATGATACTGGTCTATATCAGTGGTACGTGTTGATATTCTGATGGTTACCACTAACATAAGCATTGTTATATATCATAATCTTTCATCCTGTGTTCAAAAAAGCCTTGCCACTAAAAAGGAGAACCGCGCAACAACCCGTCCTTCCTGGAAATTCTAGCAGCTAACAGTAAGGGTGGTTTAATACAACCCTGACTGTACTATATGGTCATTTGAAACGGTCGGTATTAGCAATTTCCCTTGATTGTGCCGCGTGCTTACAAGTGAAGTCCAGTACAATCAGTGTTTTGCAAAGTCAAGCAAATATGTACTGATGACTGTCTGTAGGGAGAGGGAAAGATGTTAGTGATTATCTTAGTTGCAAACGGACATTCTGGGAAGCTCACCCACATTCGTAGCAAAAGAAGCCCAACCAGAACTGCTATGCGTAGGGTTCGGGGGAAGCTGGCAACGGTAACTTTCTCACAAGCAATGTAAGTCCAAAATTGTCATCTGTTTTGGTTAGACAATGTCGTATGACTGAAGCGCGTTTGGTACTCTAATTCAAAGTGCCATTCAAGTTTTTACAGTCGTATCTTACCAAAATACTGTGTTTCGCACGTATCATTTCGACTGCAGCTGCAGTGACCACGCTTGGGAAAATACAGCTTAATACTTGCGAGGAAGAATCGTCGAGTTCATGCCCTAGGTAGTGCAAAAAGAAAATAGAGCAGAAACCTGACCTCTTCAATGACAAAACACATCATGGGAGCAAGTGCCGCTGGTGGTCCGGTCAACTTATTCGACGGGTTGTTACGCAAACAGAACCCCCAGGTTGATCGTGCCTTTCGAAGCCTTGTGCAAGTGTGCATAAACTGTTTGCTCAAGCAGTTTTTTTGCTTCTGAACTTGTACCGATTTATCCTCCGGTGTAAAGCCGAATCCTGATCGGTGTTACTTATATTGCTAGTCGCACATCATATGCACTCCGATGTTTTACTGTCGCGGATAAAGAGTAAACGAAATATGATTATTGTGTGACAAACATTCTGTCCCTTTTCAATACAGCGCAGCCATTGCTAGTTTAACACTTTTCAAGAAACTATTGAAGACGGACGAGAAAACAGCCATGAAAAAATTACAGGTTCATCTTGGAGGATTTTTATTTGAAAGCAACTAATAACGAATAACCAGAGGCTTACAATCGGATTTAATTTGGAACGACAGACTAGTCAGTTCAGCACGCGTAATTCACAATGTATGTCCTCTTTTGAAATACGCATCGAGGAAGCGTTTCGCCAGAAAAAAGTTCCAATGGCAAAGGCGACGAGAGGAATGGCAGTGAAAGCCTATCTGACATGCTGCAACAGGAACTGCAATTTTTTGCTCATTAACCAGAGTGGACATTTGGTTACGAATAAACCGAAGACCCTCACGGATCGTTCACCACTGAGGTCCCCATTAAAGCACACAGCCTCCTCCCGAAAAGTCTGCTAGTTACACCTCTATTCACCAGGGTCATTCAAAATAAATTTCAGGTCACTGACTATCGTAAACTCCCATCCGGATGTCCATGAGAGACTAGACTCCGTCTCCCTTAAAGTACATCGAGTTTGCTCATGGTTGGAGAGGACTGATTTTCTGATCCAAAGAGTGCGCTCTTGTTGAAAGACTCAGCGCAAAATGTAACATTTTTCTAACCAAGGAACTCACTTAGATAACATTGATGGTGGTCCGTTACACATTCATGAAAATGGATGTCTTAGGACACTACTGACAGCACGTCTGGACCTCTAAAATTGTGTGACGATCACCCGTACGCCCAAATTCAACTGCACGGGAATGAAAAATGGCACCTGCTGCACTAGTGAAAGTAGAAGTACTCTCGTTTGATTGATCGTGTGTCTAGTCCCACGTGGACAGTCTAGCCACGCAACTTATCGATCTACCGTGTTATGGCCAACTTGCAGCATTTTTGCTATTTTAGAAGGGAGAAACAACGTTTTGAAAATGTCCGGTGTGGTGACTCGCTTGAACGCCATTCATCCAGATATATAAGGCAGGCGTCCCATGAATAACTGTTCCAAGATTACCCGTGAAATATTGGGTAACCTCAACTACGTCGCTGATGAAGCCGTAGAAGTGGCGCTCACTCCGCACTTTTGATCTATTTTTGAACAGACTGGCCATGTTTATAAGAAGCTTCACATGTTGGATTATATTGCATGGAGAATTTCAGGGTGCACTTCACCAAGCCACTTTCCATAAGACTCAGTTTAGCAATAGGTTCATTCACTGTTTCGCTGGTACATTTTAAATGGGTTGTTTTGAATGTTTCTCATTAATACACACTATCTGTTAAAAAGTATAACACCAATCCGCTGACAGCTAGCCGGTACCGGTGTTGTTCGTCACATTCAATACTAACCATCACATCGATAAAAACAGTTGTTACTGTCTCATAAGACGACTACTATAAAAACGTAACAAAAAAAACAGAACTGACAAGTGATAGTTACGAATAAAAAGAGTAAATTAAAACACTGACTTTCGGTGGCTTTCATATACCACGCAGTAGGGTAACGAACATAACGTAACTTCAGAAAAAATAATGCAGAAAAGAGAAAGCAATCGTGGTTGTCCGACTAACCAACTTGAGAATCGATGAATGACTCTTTTCCGCAAATCTTTTCTTTTGTAACCCTCACTAGTGATAACAACCCTTTTGTTGTAAACGATACCCCAGTCTGCTTTGTGACTGGTTTAGATGTATCGAGATGATAGATCCACTTCGATTTCCCATTCAACATAATATGTATCATTAACCGAGCGTTTTCAGTTTCAAGAAAGGTTGAAGTCTATTTTCACACTTTTAGAATTCATTGTTTTGAGTTATATGTCCGAAACATATCCACAACATGCCATCTTGTTGTTCCGTTCTATCTGGTATATACCACTAATCGAACGTTAAATCAACTATTCAAGCAACAAATCGGATGTGAAATCTAATGAGTTGCCGGACAAGTCCACATAGAACTGTCCTAAAGAGTTTCATACAGAAATGACAGTGAATGTAAGAAAGTGTATTAATGCGGATAAGCCATTGTACTGTCAACGATTGCCTGCAAGAAACACAGAAAGCAACACTGTTGTATACTGTCTGTCACGTTTCAGCAGAAGGGCCTTTTCTTAACAGTATTGTGTTACTGCTCATAGCTCAGTGAGTGGTGAGACGAACCGTGGTCTAGAATTGAACACATGTCATTTATCTGCAATTTATCTGTCATTTATCCTCCTTGAATCCGCTAATTAATGCGACAGCACCATCCACTAACCGCGAATGTGATTTCACCACAACGGAAGGCGTCATCTCGTGATCTGTTCAAACCCAGCAGTTCGGACGACTATCTTTTTGGGAGTGCCACGATAATTACGTTTGCATCTGTTCACGAGACAACTAGAGAAGGGTGCATTAAAAAAGTGAAGTTATTAAATAGTGCGCCAATGAACCTGGCTGTTGCTTTCGAGACAGAAGATAGACGTATTAGTGATTTTGACCTTTGTTATGTAATTTAGTCACGTTCTGTTAGTATAGACGGATATAATCCACCCCGGATTGCTAGTTGCACTGGCTACGGCCACAAGGGTTCAAAATGGCAGTTATAATGTCTTAGGATGCTCACCCTTAAAACGACATTCCACGATCGTTTTCGACCTTGTTCAGATAATGTGGACGGCGATCGAACCGACAACATTATCACGAAGCAGTAAAACCATCAGCCCTTGTGGCTGTAGATGGTGCAACTTGGCAATCCGAGCTGAATCGTGTCCGTCCGTACTAACGGGATGTGAAACAAGTTAGAACTTAACTACATACGGAGTATCACCATAAGTGATGATCAAACGGATAAGTTCTTCGACTAAATGGGAAGACCATCTCCGCCGGATGTCCAACTATGAACGAGACCGATCATGGAGTGTCAGTCTGAAGGTGAATTTCAGGAAGCATGGCCTTTTTGACCTTCGGTTTAAAAGCAAGCGCATCACACCACGTCAAACAATCACCGAAATGCAGGGGCTGGAGCCAACCTGACCATAGGGTGTGTTGTAGCCAAACTAACAGTGTGGAAAAGAACATGACACAATTTCTGTCACACAGCACGGGTCCAAACGAATGTCATGCCAACCGCACATTTAGCCAGTATGAACCAATGTGACAATCGACCAATCAGAAATCAGAAGCCTATTGATCCAATTTGGCCAGACTGGCAACACAGTAAGTTCAACGTCCACGTACAACGGCGGGGACGGTCACCGTAACCGCGTAGACACCATTGGTTTGCTGTAGGCTGAACAATGAGGGGAAGTTAACCAATTTCACCCCAAAATCTGTTACTGTTACGTAATAACCTTCGCGGAGCCTATTTAGACGTTTCAACTGGATTATTAAACGAAGTGGCTGGATCGTACGCAGTTACTAGGATTAGTAGCTGGGATTGATATTCATACTAGAGAAAATTCCAAATTCGAATGGCTTTCGCGTAAAAGAATCAGCATCTCGTTTAAACATTTGTTCTGCTGGAACGTTCGCAGAAGCAGCTACCAGTCAAGTTTTGTTCACGCGCCTGAGTAGTGGACGCGCAAGAATTGGATGCTGCACCATGTCAAAGTACCTGTTCTCCCATCGCCCTTATCAGTGATATTTTGACGAAGGAGGGGAGGACTACCATCTCAAGACCGCGGACAATCCTTAGTTAGTACTGGTAAGAAGTAAGAGATATTGATTGATATTAATCGAACATCATTCACAACTTATCGAAGCGTGCATGCGCATATGAACTTTCCGGCGTACTCCTTTCAAATAGGAGCCATGCACTCGACTTCCGTTCTTGTTAGAACTCACCGGATGTGCAAATGCTTACCATGGCCGGCATTGCCAAGGGGATTGGCTGAATGATTACTTGTGAGTGAGGTTCAACTTATACCCTTCTTTAGTCAGAAGACAGACAATGTAAGATGTTCACTACGAGACCTACGCGACAGTCCTCAAGCTGCTTTCCCACAGATGTGACAGAAATGGACAAAACGTTGGAATATACGTGGAGGCAGTACAATGAAAGAGATAAGCCTGACCAAGTTGTAAGTCACACGATAATTCATTGTCCAGACCTAGTACATTGAAGAAAACTTTAACGGTAGGCACGTACCCCTGTGCAGGTACTTTTTCAGGTCTCATCATCACGGATCGAACTCACGATCACGATCGCGAATCCCCGACTGAGTAGTGCTGATGTGACCTAACAGGATCGCAACGACTGCCATACACTTCGCTGGTGTTCACTGGGAAAGAAACTTCTGATGCATGCATTCAAAGGGCTAGTGAACCGATTTAATTCAGATATGTGTTTCATGTTCCTTGATGGAATGCGACTTACAACCCCTTTTGTAAACCGGGTTACTTTCACCAGAAACCGGCATCCACCCACATGCGCATTGTTAACACTGGTCTGTGGCCAAGACTGAAGTATATGTGACGTGACTGGACTGCCTACCTTCTTTTGGTTCACTAACACAAACGCTAAATCCATTCGAATCTTTGAAACACTGAGTTCCCTTTAACCACTTCATCAGAGCAGAAAAAAGACATATTTTGCCGTATGTTAACATTTCAGTTACTCTCATCAATCACAAGCATAACACATATCGGTTATATACATCATACAGATAAGGGCAAACAGGGAATAGAAACGCCTACAAGCACACCAAGTATTATGCAGTCACGATCATCGGAACCAGATAGGTTGCCTCAACCACTTTTGTGTACATAACGTCTTTTGCACATAACTCTTCAGTCTTTCATTTAGTGTACCAGTTCACATAGGCAGAACAGATCGACAACTATCACAGTGAGTCGCTGAACACACCCCGAAGTGGTTGAAACAACAGATGACGCACCAGTCTCAACTTAGTGCACTGACGACTCGAAATTCAACGTCATCCATTGTTAAACACCACATGACAACAGGTCACCAGGTTGACCCATTATACTCATTCAAGATACTGTTGCGCCATCGAAACCCGAAGTTATTAGCTTTCTGCGAAGCGTTGCCCAACCGAACTTACCAGCCGGCGTTATGTGCACAAAAGTGGTTGAGGCAACCTATCTTGTTCCCATTATCGTGACTACATAATACTTGGTGTGCTTGTAGGCGTTTCCATTCCCTGTTTGCCCTTATCTTTATGTATATAACTGGCATGTTTTACGTTTGCGACTGGTGGGACTAAAAGAAATGTTAACATACCGTTTGAATCGACAAATCCAATGCACACACCACCTATGTTGGGAATGAAGTGTCTGAATTTTCTCACCGTAATCAAATGTTTCAAAAACACTCCGTGTCCAGTCGAGTTCACACCACAAACGTCACTGCTTGCATACTTGTGCGCTTATCTCTCAACAATCTGACTGGTTCTGTCAGACTAACGGTAAACGTGACGACAACAAAAGGTATTTGATTAACAGACCCCTTTTTACTGTGCTGGACAGTAGACCATATAGATATGGCGGCCTGCATACTTTCATTCAGTTTTTCTGTATAGATTTAGGCTGTTGATAAACACTTAGCTGCATCGTAACCTTGATGGCATCATCTTAACAAGTATGAATACTAAACAACAATATCGACTGCCTGTAAAGCATCGGTGAAGTAGTCAGTCATTATATGACGCACAAGTGGTACCGTTTCATGAATTACTGTTTGCAGTACTATAGAAGGGATATGTCACATGACCCACAATGAACCGACCAGCTAATGTGAAGACAAGTAACCAAACAGAGTACGAATTTATGAGTGAAGCAAGGAACAGGTGAATACTATTTGAAGTGACTCACGTTATCTTCATTATCCAAATAGTATGAGTCAGCACATCTGCAAATGTAATTGTCCATAGCAAAAAACCAGTCGTCGTATTGCTTATATTCACACTGTAAATAAAGTAAGAAGAGAGATTATGACGTTATACGTAAGGCTGTAATGATGGCGTATGAGACTGCAATCAATGAAAGGCTTGAAATAAATGGCCTTAGATTTGGTTCCGGTAAGTTTGAACTCACTCACATTTGATCATAGCTTTTGTAGTCAGGTGGACAATTAGGCCAGCCCATCTTAAAAATCGAGTGAATTGAACACTATTAACAATCGAATGAGAGGTTACATGTGATACTTTAGTCCTATCTAGCGTGAGATTGGTGGCATACTGGTTAGGAGTGTCACATCACAAAGGCATGAACCGGAGTTCAGATACAGGTCATGAAAATATGTATGCTACTATTAGTGAGTTCTAACGGATTCTGCTATGCTCTGACTTCATTGTCAGTGGCTCCTTCGGATAGATCATATCTAGGAAAATAATTAAGACTGTTGCCGTTTTCCAACTGCGTTATCCGCGGAAATACAGGCTTTATGTAAACATTTAGTTCTTTTCTTCAGTTTGCGCCCCAGCAGCTTAACAAAACCGATTGAGTTTCGTCACCCATGCCGTCTGACAAGACTAAAAGAGTGCAGTGACCTTGCTAAATATGGATTGTGTAGGTGTCTTAGAATACTGTTGTATGGGATGGAAAGTCTTATGTGTGCATGGAGGGCTCAACATACCAGTCCGATTAAACATCGAATACAATCCGAATGAATGACCATTTACATTCTTCATCTGTGTATATAATTTGCACCATTCGGTACACTTGAGCCACATAATAATTTGAGAAAACGTTTAGTTTGTGAACGGAACAGGCTCAAGGTAACTGCTATTACCGAAGTGGACAAGTATAAATGGATTTTATGAAATCAACAAGAATGAAGGGAACATTGCGAATGTAACAGACAGCGGTGGCTGAGACCTGTTCTACGAATTCGTGGTGTTGAATCATGTTAAAAAAAAAGCTAGTCTACAGTTTACAGTCTTGGGTTCGAATTGTTAGCAAGGCAGAACACATGATGTACATGTGTGCATTCTGCCTGCACGTGCACGTCAGCGGTACACTAACATATTTCCCATTGGCTGAACCTAACGAAAGTCGAAGTCATTCAGTTCTTATTGGTAGGTCTGTGGATGCCTTCTGATGCATGCTTGCACGCTGTCTGTTGTCTGACAAAGTCTGAGAAACGTGTCGAAAAGCCAGTGAAAGGAAATGTGCACAAATATAAAACGCACGATCAACTACTCGTCCATTTTGTACACGCAACCGCTAATCATACACTTGTGTATGTATGTATGAACTGTTAAGCACGTGTAATCGATGTCTTGAATGAAACGAAAACCAAAGGAGAATTCGAAATCAGGAAGGGATGTTACCAAACTTCTCGTAGATTAGAGTTACAATTTATTCTGAAGATCGGTCGACACGACGGTGTTAACTGAATATTCTGAACGGTTTGATGACTAATAGCCGTAAACGAAAAAAAAGGTAGCTATGCTGTAGTCAGTAAACGTGTTACGATTTACAGGAAACTGTGTTTTCCGTTCAAAACATGTGCAAACTGTTACATTTGAAGATATCAATTGTTCAAGTATTTACACTATGATCATTTTGATTAACTGAACTAGAACTACGCACAAGAATATGATTGTTCCTTCAATTATTGGCCTTCTCTCACTTTAAGAAGTTGTTTCTCCTTTTTAAATTTGATGTCATATTTTGTGTATAAATGATGCAGCCATACAGCGTTCCGAGTTCTGAAGTCTTGGCAGAGACAGTTGGTCGATAGGTAGATCCAGAAGTGTCTGAGTAAATGATCAAATTGAGCACCGTCTCGGGCGTTTTCCACATACAGCCACTCGGTTATTCTAAGTCTACCTTACAGACGATCTCCACCACTCTTAAGCCGGCCGTCTACCTTGTTTAGCGTGTCTGCTGTTCCGTATATTCAGTCGCTTGTTTTTGTATGACAATTTCGCAGGAAGAAACTTACATTTCGCAAGGCTGAAAGACCGCAGTATGCATAAATACCCAAAGACGCTTGTTTTATCTTCCATCATGAGATAGAAGACCGACAGCAAAAGGTAGCAAACTTGACGGATTTAAGAAAAGCCTCTGAGTTGCTATTGGAAGTTGGCAGTCTTGTCAGTCTACACATCTAATCATTTTGTGGACACCAAAGACATACAAGGGTAGGTAATTAACAGAATCTTGATATGAAACTTTCAGATCCCTCTTTGTAGCATTGTGGCTCACTCAATAGAGCGCAGGCTGCATAAATACGCTTTCTGGTTCTGATTACACTCCAGTCAAGGCCTGGTCCTAGCAAATGTAAAGCACCTCACAAGTGATATATTTGGCCCATTACATACTACCAGCTTGATCATGCTTGTGAGCATCAATATTAAAGTGGTTCATCCTTGTCCAACATCAGCGCTTAATGCAATGAAGATAAGGTCAATCTTGCATGCACTATCGAAAACACTCCCAGATGAAGTGCTTATTTCGATTATAACGTAGGACTACGGCTGTCACGAAGAAAATTGGTCATGTTGTAATATGGAATCATATGTTTAGACTACTGTTATTTGCACACAAGGCTTAAGACCGAAAAGCAGGTAGTCACACATGGCTGTTCGTAAACATTCTGTTGGTGGTATGAACACAATGAATCCTTCTGATAAATTCGTTATTTACAGCTACTCCGACAGAGAATGGAAGGAATATAGGTATCCGATGAGGTTCACTCCCAACTAAAGACAGTTCGACGACAGGTTTCATCGGTTCAAGCTACCACAAGATAGCCAGCTACCACAATCTACCTGCTTGAGGAAGGAGCATATACAAAGTTTGTTCTTGACAGAAAGTTTGCGGACCATAACCTCTTGTCTTCCAATTTCCAAGTCGGTAGAGAGACGTCCGTAAAACGTCTTCAACTGACCAGTGCGCACTAGAAAAACGTCGATCGGGAAGTTCATGACTGAGCGCAAATCATCAAAATAAATAAGTCATTTTGATGGTTTTCTCTTTCGTCACCACAACGTCAAATGATTGTAGATGTACCCTAAATGAAGGTCGAGTGAGATCGGCAGTCTTCTGTCTAACCGCATAAGTGAGTTGGTTTGAACCGCAACTTTAGATGCAAACGGTTAACTCAGCTAGGTGTCATGTAGGCCAACTATCCGTCTGAGTGGCGTAACAGCTTCAGAGTGATATTTTTGTCTCTGCTTACAATAAACCAAGATGATTAGGTTTTTTGCGTAGATACTGAGTTCTATAAGTGATTCTTACATAGTCGCGCAGATAGGCTAGGCACATTTGATTGTGTAGGTTGTGTGAACTTAACAATGAGGGGGAAGTTTCACTGGTGTACAGTTTAACTAACAATCAACGGAATGCAAAACCAATCTCCAGATACATTAATCAAACATGCTAAGCGAAGACCTGTTAGATGACTGGTTTCGAAACTCTGCCGGGGCGATTATCCACTGTATCGTTGTTTGTTCAATTAACGGTTTATAAGTTCTCGAACGATAAATAGAGTAAGGGCAAGGTAACCCAATCAGCATTTTGTAAACAATAGCACAAAAATATTATCACCTAATGTATTGATGCTTAAAGTGAATGAGAACGACAATAACAACGAACGACTATTACACTAATGACTTAGTCGAAACAATAGTTAATATGACTCTGGCGCTAGAGAAAATAAAGTGGTGATACAATTGAGCACTAATTGTGTGCGGATCATATCAACATGAATGCTCCATAATACTCACCTTCAAACTGACACTCCACCTCTGGTTTCGTCTTTGTTTGGACTCATCAGGTGGTGATAGTCTGAATGGGAAATCGAACCCATCACCTCTCGTGTCACAAGTCAACGCTCATATTCACCCGGTCACCAGGCATACGATCATAGCTTGTTATATAGAAATTTGTATGTACTTAGGTTATAGCTTGGTTACACCCGACTAGTGTGTATAAACACAGTCCACAAGCGATGATTATAGAACTGGTCGCCGATCGGATAATAGCGTTAACTCGTAACACGAAAGGTAGCCGGCTCTAACTCCCATTCAGACTATCTTTACCAGATGAGTCTAAACATGGACGAAACCGGCAGTGGAGTGTCAGCTTGATGGTGAGCATTACGAAGCATTACAAACATCACTTGGAATCCCTGTAGCCGTAGCCAGCGTAAATTGGCAATCCGAGGTGGACTGTGTTTGTCCACACTAGCGGGGTGCAAACAAACCATCAGTTACGTGTATATCGACATTCAGTTTATCACACTTACTTTTGTCGTTGTGCCGCAAAGATGGATGTTCAGGCTGCACTGGTTCAGTGTGAAGTTTCTTAGATCCAATTCAAAAAAGAAGCTGTAAACGGACAAGTTGGGAGTTTTCAGTAGAAAAAATGAGTCAACGTAGGGAGCGTTTGAAAACAGTAGGTAGTGAGAATCAGCTACAAGTTACACACAGGCACAGATAGTCACAACAGCTGTAGATCATGGGAATTCGATAAGCATCACATATATCCTTCTGAACAAAGGTGAATGGCGTAGTTTCTAGTAGCTGACTCACAAAGTACATACGTGTTCCTTTGACACAGCCAAACAACTAGTCCCGACCAGTTAGTATTGACTAGCTGACTCGGGCTTGACATAAAGAAGGCACGCCTCTGGAACTCTCAACTCTATATACACTTTATATACACTCGCTTATCGTACGCTCGTCTCCTGCTACCGATCGTCAAAGTAACACTTGCTGAATATAAGGATTCTTCGACTGACCGATTTTTACATGAACCCGTCGTATGCATCATCCTGTTATCTGAATGAACACCGTAGTTCGAGTACTGCAAACAGTAGGACAAAAAATGTACAACTTAATTTACACGAAGTCATTTTATCAAGGAACAAATAACGGCAATAATACATGTTCTAGCAGTAAGCCCATGTAAATCAAACCACTGACTAGATGAGCATGAAGGAAAAAATCAATCTTGCCAGTTGAACAGATAAAGGCTCATGTATGAAACGAATCATTGTGGGAATGTCCAGGCCATTGTTGAATCACCCATTCTTCAGTTTCCATACAGGTAGTCTCCCAAATACTTTTTTCTGATCAAGTAATGCAACAACAATTCGCCGTGTTCATTCCAGTTTGTCGTTAACCGTTGATAGTTTTCGGTCAGCACGTCGAGCTCGAAGGAGTTATGCTGAATCAATTGACATGATAACTTGGTAGAAGATTGCTATTCGGAAGATGTTACGTATTCGATCGGCACTGAGACGTAAACGATACTGACAGCAACTAGTAGCTTCAGGCACTCAGGGTAAGTCGATATTCAGCTAACACACTAATGAACGTGTAAGTGTGAGTGAGGGCCGTACCCGTTTTACACTGGCTCAGAGTTAGCTAGCCAATACTAACTGAATATCCAGTTATCGGTTGGTCTCTACAAAATGATTCTGTCTATCCTCCTTTCGAAATGTTCGGCCATGCTGAGCGCTATATACACGAGGTTGCGATTGAGCGTTTGGGTATGATTAACCGTACATGTTTGTAGTGAGGTTACTGGCGTCGCAGTCAACACACTAGTCTCCCACGCACGTGATACACTGTGAAAATTCCGGTCAGGGGCGGGGATATGCATTATTAGTGGGCTCTAGTGAGAGCGAAATTGAAGTCTAGTAGTTCCTTTCGAAGTCTCCCAATGGAAAAGCTCATCTGAATGCGAAGACTGTGATCGAATGTGTTGACTCTGAAGCAATCTAAATCCACATATTCTGACAATAACTTCTCCCGTTCATCTCCATCCAAACGTGTGAGCTGCTCCGATGGGCTTAAACCTCATAGTGGAGAATTGTAATTTCACACACAGCGGACGTAAAACTCTACCTCCCACTTGTCGATACTCCTCTTTTGCTAAATGTTTTCGTATATGCGTTACGACGCAATATGTTTTGGTTCGCACATTTTCAGTCATGAGGAAACTAGGGCTGAAGTCCACCAGAAGTGTGGTTCATCGATGAGTATAGGAAAACTATCAGATCAGACGGAATGCTTTCAATAGTGTCAATGAGGCTGCTTGGACAGAGGCACTTAGCATCGTTTCGCCTCCTTGGTGTCAACTATTGTACAACAGGCACCTTCGTTTGTGAATAGTACAGCAGGAATTGTACGCAAGGGAACTAAATGGCAGGTCTCAACGCCAGGATGATGGGGGATCAGAAGCCATTAGTGGAAACGTGTATATGCACTATGTGTCATGTATCACGGAGGCGAATGACGACGCACTGCTGCCCAACGGATGCAAATAAACGTCACCCATGCAAACTAGTGTTCGCGTTCCGTGATCTATGTCTTCACACACCTTGTGGTGGATTTCGTGTAATAAACAACTTCCCAGGCCAAACGTCTTTTGCGGTCACAACACTAACATGTAACATACGCAGTCCTTATTCGTAAACCTCGGTACTTTAAAAGTGCTCTGAGTGAATACGTATTCACCTGAAGTAAGTCAAATGGTTCTGTTGTTGGTATTGCTGTTACTCACTCGGGATCTCTGAGATGAGCGAAGTTTAGTGGATACCGGTCATTCGTTCAGATGATATTTTACTCCAATCGACACAACTCTGTCAACTCCGTCATGCTGACCATCAAAGACCATAGCCTGACAACAGACTAGAATGTGTAAAGCAGGCTGATGCGGTACGAGTTCGCCACAGATTCTCAAATGGGGAGAAGTGAACATTCACATAAGTAGAGGCGACAATGATTCAGTATATATAAGAACTCAGTTTGGTAGGTGAAAAGATTTTTGCCGCGTCCTCGGTTTGGTCTGCAAGTACTTACAACAAGAGGGTTTGAAATTATCAGTGCCCGTCCAGTAGCCAAACATTTCAGGGCTATAATGTTCTGACTGTTCGATAAATCCCTATGCGGGGATTTAACTGGACTTCACCTTGTCCCGTAGAATTCATGCTAACTGAGTTGTTTATTTCTCTCAATCTGCTTACGGTGTTATTCATCAACGTTCACATGGCCAATGACGAAACGCCAATGAACGTACGTAAATGCACAGCGAATGCCAAACGAGTGCCATGGCCTTCTGCATGCTATGTACAAAAACCCTGATGAATGCGCGTTGACCCTGACCATTTGCTTTGTTCACGTGTGTGCATGTTCATGTTCGGTCTATGTGGACTGAGCACCGCCACCGTCAGTCTGTTGTGCAAGAGTATAACGAACACACTAAGATGTACGATTCCGTTTCGTCCGTTTTAAATTTGAAGCATACTGACAACCCGCTTATTAGGCAGTAGGTGATGACATGTTATTGTTGCAAATTCTTCAGTGAGTGACTTTTCTGGAACTGAGGTCAACCCGACCACTTCCGTGTCCTATCTGCACTTTTGTCTGACAGACGGTTAGGAGCAACGACCCTTAGAATGATGACCATAACAACAACTGAGCATTCTCTTCAATCAGACTGCTAATACGATATGTGTCAAACATATACCGGGGCAAACCATAAGACTCCCTAGTATTTTATAGTTAATTTTTCTAGAGTACGTCATGAGGTGTCTACTTTTTATGTCTAACAAACCGAGATTACTGCATGTGATGTTATAGGATAGTTGGTTGACCGTGGCTAACTTCCAGCGAAGTAATGAGGAACCTCACTAAGTGACTGAATCAAAACTGTAACCCCTCATGAGCATGTAGTCTATCAGAAGAAAATAGCAAAATAAGTTTTTTACACTACAGTTGAGGGTCCACACGCGTCAGTTCCCCGTGATTGAAAAAAGTGGGTTGGACCTAGCTTACTCCATTTACGCTTCATGGCGTGCCTAACAAGGAACCGTCTATACTAGTATTTTTAGATGCTTCTTTGTCTGCAGTTTTACAGACTGCATAATGTAACATAATTATTCCGAATAGGAGCTATCTTCCTGGGAAGTGACACATGTGTAGTGTGGACATATTCTGCTGGAAAATCGTCCTCTACATTACAAAAGCGCTGAAAAAAATGAATGTTTTACCAACAGTTCACCTTAGACATCATATTCACTTTTGGGTTGTGTTCTAAACCGTCACTGCTAGCCTTGATAAAATACAAATCATTTATCTGAAGGTTGTCCTAGTGTCACCTTATTACATTCAGGTCATCTAGATTGTAAATATTCTCGTTACTAAAACCGCGCATCCCTGGTGGGATGTGTATGGTACGTGAACCTTTATCAAATTCATAAATGTTGAATCTACTCGTGCGCATTTGTGCTATAGCGACTCAATCAAGTTTAGTCTCACAGAAGCCTCTGTGTGATTATCGTGGGAACGTCCAGCGTAAGCTGTAAGTTCAGTTCATAATAAATCCTCTTAGCATTACACATTAGTAATGTAAAGACAGAATTGGAGGTCTTCTTTTTAGTGCTGTTCGTATGCAGAGTTTGGCTTCTCAAGCTAGAACAGACTTTTTTCTGTTATCCATTGACGATGTCCAGCTGCATCTGATAAAAGGTCAGTCCTAGTTTTTCGAAACAGCTAAACGCGGCGTCCCGTTAAAATCCATTTTACTAATTGCTCTTGCTTTGAATCCAGATGTCATAGGTCAACCCCTGAATAAGTGATCCATCGCTGTGTTGTTACATCCAGGTATGTCTAAATTTGGTTGAACACTCATGCTGTGCGATGGCCAATTTGCCTTGTACGTCACGTGAGGGCACACGGTCAAAACAATAAGACAATGCAGGTTGATCATTCGATTTCGTCGTGGTTATTTGTACGGATCCACTCAACCGTCCATTCGGAATAAGCGGGTGTCAACTAACCCATCAATGTTGTGGTGTCTGTTTAACTCAGTAAGTTGGATACGTAAAATGGACACATCACAGAGTACTGGAGCAAAACCAGCTGTAAAATATCAGTTGGCTAGCCAGTTTTGTCACGAGAAACATTTTCCACATACTGTTTTAAGGTTAGGAATGAAAAGCATATTCAGTCTTTGTCGTTACGGTCGTCAATCCAAGCACTTCCAGACGGAACCCTTTTTCAGCTGCCAGCCAAAAAAAATGCAATTGGGAATCGGAACGTAGACAGAGTGATCGCAACCTAAGAGGTGTCACGCGTCGAAGTGTGTTAGCTGATAAGCGATAAGCGGACTGACAACACAACAAATCTTACATCAATCAAATGGGATTGTCTCTTAGTGTTTACATACATTAATCAAATCGAAGCCACTACAATCATATTGCTTAAATCCTTCAATATTCCCGGTTAATCATCGTACAAAAATGGGATGCTTATAAGAAAATTCCTTAGGTTTGGGCTGAAAAACCAAGACCTGTTTGGAGAATAGTACTGGTCTCCTGCTTGGTTTTAGACAAGTCCTTCTTCAACCAAGAAGCCGCTCCAGTTCAAACTCATTGCAGTTCTAGTATTGTGCTGTAGTGTGTTTCCGGACAAATGATACAAGTTTTCACCAGACTGGTTATCGTCAAGCTGCTCCAAATTGATAAGGACTAGTCGCAACAATCAGGGTTGGAAGTAGCGCCTGAACTTGTTGGTAGCAAACTTACCCAAACAACAGGGTTTGATAGACTCCGCGACATTTGAACGAATTCGACCAACTGGAATCATAATAGCCCGAGTGTATGGTTTACCGAAGGTTCATAAGGAGGAATGGCCATTACGCCCGATTCCTGACATGTATGGTTCTCCATATCAGGTTGGAATTCACTCACAGTTGGTCACAGCCTTCGCATTCAGATGGATTTTCTAGTCAGGCTCTTTCGCAAATAAGCACTAAACTCGAGTTTCGTTTTAGTCGTAGATCGTCGGTATACTGGATAGTCTCGCCATAGTTAAAATTAGAAGTCCTACCACTGTTTCGTCAAGCAACCGTGTTGACGACTGCGTCATTCACCCCACGTTAGGCACGACGAAATTAACATATCTGGACGCTCAACCAATTTAGGGACAATCACTGTCTTCTGTTGAGACGATACGGCAACATTATCACTACTCACATGCGACAGGTAGTTTTTGTGCGTGTATGAGCAACAAACAAAAGTCAGCTAAGTGGACGATTTAGGTCTCAGTGTGGTAGTTCATTTGACTCATCAACAAAACATCTTTATCAGTTGTTCATCGATTTGCGTGATGACCGATTAATGAGGTCAGGTCAACGCTGGATCGTAGAAGTCTTTTGTCCAAAAACCTGGATACTGTGTAGATGTTGCAGCTAATCACTAGGTTTCTGAGCTTCGCTTTTTACAATGTTCAGTAGGAGTGACCCTTAGTTAATCGGTTGAAATATCTTCTCACCTCAATAACGACGACATTTGGAACATCGTGTTCTTGAACGAACAACAGGAACACAGCGCCGAAATAAACAAGAATATGACGTAAGGTATAACACACATAAAAGGCGCCTTTTCGAGATAGGAGACCAAGTGAAAGTAAGAGGCTATGGTCAACCAGAAACACCCGGCTACAGTGCTGGCAAACTTAAAAGAAGATAAAACGGACTATTTGCTGTCACGAACTGCATGAATACCAGATTTCAAATCAACCAAGGTCCTCGTGGACGATGAATCAATTGACTGCCAAATCGGAAGCATGAGTATTCCAACACTCAGTGGAATACCTCAGCGCGGCGTTGAGGTATGTACAAAGCCCATAACGAGTGACTTGAGAACAACACGGGCGACCGGGCGAGCCATTCCACAACGAAACCGCAAAAACGGACGAGTAGTGGAGGGCAAAATCCCACGACGGGAGGCATCAACCACATGTACCAATAAGGCTGAACTGCATACAACGTGTGAATGGAAACTGCCGCTTCATAAACATGAGCGAGCGCGTGGCGTGGGAACGAGCCGGTTGGACAACAAAGATCGTGGTTTATTGAACGACTTCTGCTACAATCAAGTACAATTACAACCTACAACCGTTTGATAAATTGACGCCCGTATCAACAGCCGACAGTTTGATAACTTTGAGAAACTGATTTCTTTTTACGGAGGTGGTGAAGAACCTGTAGATATACGTTTTACTCTAAAGACAATAACTCGGTGATAATTACCCTTGAACGTTCTTATATTCAAGCAGTACTAATAACGTCCTGTTCCTTATCAGATACGACATGAACAAAATTGCCAACGAAGAACACGGAAGTTGCAAACAAATGGGAGTGAGGTTTTTATCAATTGTTCAAAGACCTTGATTCCTCATCACTCCAGACAACCTATCCAACCGCAGATGAACACTGTTCTCTCGTCTCTACGGGGCTAAGCTTAGGCGTTGAAGCCAATATCGTTTATACTCACAGTAAACACCTATCAGCCGGTTGATGTTCCCAACCGAATGTAGGAGGACATACTGAGTCTCAATTACAGACCATTAAACAACAACTGTAAACGAGTAATAAGTAGTCAAGCACAAAAAATTGTGTAACAAGAGGCACAATGACGAACAAGGAGGAGGACGTTCTGCTAGTTTTACATTGCAGATGTCTTGAAGATTTCGCTTGTTGATTGTTTAAGTTATTCCTTCTCTCCCTCTTTTTTTCAGAAAGCATGTAAATGTTTACTCAAGTTTATCAAGCGTAACAACACTTCCACCATTGTTTTCGGATTGTGACCGCAACTTCCAGTGTTTCTATTCATCGAGCCTCAGCACTGTTTTCGGAGTCGTGTAGAACCAATGGAGACTATACCTGGTGCTGATTCCCTCGTGTTGTTGAGTACATTTTTTGGGCTACCTACCAAACCGTTTTTTTTTCAGCCACGGCGGGACGGCATAAGCAGGACACAACGAAGTAGGCGCCGGGTGAACATGCGTAAGGTGTAACCAAGCTACTTCAGATGATCGAGTGAAAGTGCTTTGCGTAACGAAGACCTCTGTTCCCGACATACGTCACCGAAATTTATCCTTGACAGTGTGATGCATTCGCCACAAACCAGCAACCTACTACAGACAACGATCAGCAGAAAACAGGTAGCTTACAACCTTCATTAAAACGAAGTGGTCATGTTTCGCAATCATACAACAGTGCGGTCAACCTCATGTGGGCACTAGAAGTGTCTCAGGTCAACAATCCCCAACAGGACTCTGGAGATACATAGGAAGCTAACAGCACTGGCGCTACAGTCAACTATGGTTAAATGCTTGCGGTCAAACCCTCTCTACTAAACATGCACTGTCACCATTCAGAAGGGATTCGCACCGGCTCCTGTGCGAAAGGTAGTCATGTCGTGCTTTTTCATTCGCTAAACTTTTGGATGTGACTCGAACTGCCTGTTCGTCGTCATCAAGAAAAATGGTGTTATCGTATTTTCTAAGTCTACAATTCTGTTTACTGAGAGGAGCCTAATTACACTATCAAAGGGTTTATCCACAGCTGTATGCAAGACATCATCGACTGAGAAATTCAATGGGAAAAGACAGGCAGGATAGTCTTGTTCTGATCCACTTCTGGTAGCAAGAGTGCCAATAGTTTACCGTACGACCAAAGATTATTTGAGTCTGATTGCATGAGGTTTTTGGAAGGGAAACAATTATCAGACATCCCATTCCCCAATAAACTATCCCAATTGGCAGGTATGTCGAAAAACGTTTAGGGACACGTTTAGGAACACAATAACTGTCGGCCATTGATGGACGTGACGATGTTGGAGCAGCAAGAAGACTTCATCAGTATATTTGCTTTTTGTACGAAAACCAGTCTATGCTTCATGATATTGTCCTTCACATCTTTTTCAGCAGAACGGACACCAGCAACGTGGGCGTAACTGAATTCAGACTGATAGCTGAGTGGTTTGCACACATTTTACAAAGACATATCTGAAAGATAAGGGTGTCTATCAATTTCGTCGAAGTCAACGGTGCTTTCTTGGTATGTATCAGATAAGTCCCACGCGGCTTGCATGTTTTGGCCATCACGCTTCGCTATTCCTCTATAGGTTTTTTGCGGCAATATACCATACAAACATCATCATCATCATAACAGCCATGAGCCTGACCAAAAGATACTACGGCTCGGGCCGCCGCTCACCTCAACAGTGACATGGAATATCCTAGAAGAAAACGTTACTAAGAAGGTTGAAAATTATTAAAAGAAGACTAAACGGAAGAACTGGAAATGGTATGGATACAGGTAAGCCATTGACTGCGACATACCATCATCTGGGATACCGTCTCTAACTAGCGGCTTGAGTGATCACGAGGACCCCATCCAGGCAGGCGACACCTACTCACCTTGCTCAATAGAGCAATCAGGGTCTTCACATTTCGTGACCATGTTGTTGCTTGACCACCACGCCGTTCTACCCAATTGTTGGTGGCCTCAGCATATAATGCTCGGTATG
>LUCH01002598.1:49482-84461 GCA_013368495.1 Paragonimus heterotremus
AAACAAACACATCGAATTGGACAAAATCAACGAACCAAGAACTTGAAGAGATGTAGACACCATCAAGCCCAAATACCGATAAACCTGAATGGATCTGATCGAAGTCGAAACCGGCCAACAAATAACCAATCGGATGGAATTCCAAAAGGAAGAAATGACACACTCAATCAATTCGCAAGGACCAACCACTCAGATTCGAGGTCACAGTCCGACAACAACAAGGAATAGCCAATCCGACTCAAGATCGAAGACTCAAGGACCACAGGAAATGACCAATCGGACATCGGGTCGAAGTTCAAATGTGACAAGAATCAACCAACAATATATCGGGTCAAAGGTCACAAACAACGGAAAGCGATCAACCAGAATCGAGGTCAGAAGGTCAACTGGCTCTCCTATATAAGAACGGGTATCCACCGCACTTCAAACTCCACGCACAAAATATATACCCTGAAAAACTTACGCACTGATGACGTTACCTCGTTTGGTGATGAAGCGTTTGCAACCTAAATGCCAGACTCGGCAAACATACCAATATCAAAACCATCATCCTGCGCTACGAACAGCACCACCACTGTTCACAATCATCAGAAGCATCATTGTTTGAATTTCCGTCGGTCCTTGCGATAAACACAGGTTGGGTTAGCTGTTTCTTTTTTGCACACCAATGACTTCAAGCGGTATTGGGTGAAATATTAGGCCATCGTTTTGAATACACACAGGTCCTTTGAAAATGTTCCTTAATCAGTTCTTTCGAGTGACCATCTAGACGAATTAGGGTAGGCAACTATGAGGAAGATTTTCAGGATTACCATTTTTAGGCCTGAGCTTTGTACACCGTTTTTGAAAGGATATTTTCGGGAGGAATTTTTGTCAGGTGTTGCCTGTATACTGTAAGTTAATTTTCTGGTTGAGAAAATCGAAGAACACGTCTTTCCTTGTCGTATTATTAGGCCAAAATATTTGGAAAATGTTAAAAATAATTGAACCTACTAGGCGTAGAACTACAAGCAAAATCAGAGGAGGTCTAATTTTGTGTACCCCATGTAATTATTTCTGAACAGCACATCTTATACTGAATTTACAGCAATAAAGCATTTCCCACGCTAGGCCTCTTTTGTGGTAGCAACAATTAGTACCGTGGTGAAGAGGAGGAAAACATTTTGTGGCCACAGCCGTTCGAAGGTAGAGATGTTCGGACGTTCTTGCACAACTTAAGGGACGTGGTCATGGTGGGTGAGGTCAAACCTGATCGGGGGAAGCTGGCCACCCTGCGAATGTTGAAGAGCAGGACGAAAGTGGTGCTAAATACAGAGCAAACATCCTGTGAAGATTGAATGGACCGTTGAGGGGGTGGTGGTGATGCCTGTGTTTGACAGCTCCGCCAACCGCCACCAGGACATGCGACGTTTCAAGGCGGTCTGGTTCAAAAAAGAAGCGGATTCCTTTGTCTTCGCCGCCAACCTGTGAGGATTACTAGACAGAGCGCTGTCAGAACTGAGTCACGAGTCAGTTGTTGACAGAGCAGTTTATCGATCGAATCCACATTGCCCATGTCACCAGGTGGATAGACCCTGATGAACCTGCCAAAGTGACGCGCAAGCTGGGAATCATATCCGTGGTCTCGATGAGTACAAACGATAGTGCGGACATGAAGACAGAAAGAAATGTAGGAGACAATGGAGCAGATGGCAACGGATGTAGCTGCACAGGGAAGGCCATCAAGGAACGATGGTAAACAATGAGGTTGCTTCAACTGCGGACGTTGTCAGACGAAGTGGCCAGCTGGGCGATCTAGGAAGTCTGAAAATGGTGTTCCATGACTGTTATCTTTCTTAGGCTGGTCAACCAGTTAGAGAACCTATTGAGAGGGGGCTGTGCACAAAAGCATTTAGACTGACGGTTGGGTAGAGTAGTGCATCATCAACATAAGGACCGCTGTTTCGTTGACTGTTCGTGGAGGGAAACATACCACAGAACCATCTATGATGATCAAATACGCATGAGGAAAACCCCATTCGCACAGCCCTTTTGCTTCAGGCCACCGTTGAGGAATATACGGGGTTATTCAGGGGTGAAGATGATGTTTACGGCTTCTATGGCTGGAAGGTACATGAAATACCAACTAACGGGGTATTTCGACCGCATGTTCCCCATAGGAAACCGATTCATCTTGAAAAGAGAATGAAAAAGCAAACACAAAACCTGTTGGGCGTTAACGAAATGGCCAGTCATCGGCATAAGTCGGTTATTTCGCCGTTAAAGCCCAACGCGAAATACTGCTTTTGTGTAGATTTTAGAAGGCTGAACAAATTAACGTGTAACACAGTTGTGCCGCCGTCGCCGATATTTTCGATGTTACAACAGGTGAAGTTGTTCACAGTATTGGACTTACGCTCCGGATATTGGCAGGTGACTATTAAACCTGCAAATCGTGAGAAAACCTTATTCATCGTGAGCGAGAAATCTTATCACTTCAGGCGCACGTCGTTTGGCTTGTTCGGGGCACTGATCACATTTTGATACTATGGTTCCATTGGTAAAAAGACTGGATAATGTGGCGGTATATAGAGATGACATTGTGGTGTGCAACAACACAGTCAGAATAAGCCGCACACATAGATGCTATCTTGAAACGAACTCTTGAAAAGAACTCTGGACTATGGATCAACACTACGTCACAACTCGGACGGCCATCGATGACGTTACTGTGACACAGTGTTGGGCGGGGTGAAGTCAGGACGTTGCCAGAGAAGATGATGACAGTCAATGTAGCCTTGGTTCATGATTCCAAGCGCACACTGAGACGGTTTCTGTGTCGAGCGGAGTACTAAAGTCAGTCCGTGAAAACATTTCATTCCCTGACGTCACCACTACGAGAATTTCTTCGAAAGAACAAAACAGTTTCAGTGGACCGACGATGCCCAGACAGCGTCCGCACCGATGCAGCAAGGAAATGAGTGAGCAACAAGTGGCGCTAAGACATTTGAATACACAGAGGAACATTTCGCATTAGCGACAAATGTCAGTAGCCGTGATATCGGAGTAATACTCAAGCAGAAGGATAGAGTAATCGAACATGTTAATTGAGGTTGAATCTGTTAGGCCAACAGTTTCACGTGGAGACTGTAGACTGGGTAAAAACTGCGAAGGACCCGAGAAGCAAATTAGTCTCATGAACATTGTGTTCACGGGCATCGATCACGTACCTTGGTCTAGTAATTATGTCGCTGGTTTTCTTACTCGGTCGCAGGTAGACGACGAGCTTCCCAAAGTGACTTTTGGAGCTAACGGCTCAGTAATGGCGCAAGGCCCCGAAAACAGATGCGTTCACAATGTCAATACAAGACCCTCTGGAAGACGATTAACACTGTCGCAGGAGACATGAAGATCTCTACAAACAGTAATGATGAGGAATTGAAAATAATAGCTTCCGACAGAGGTATTGAAGTGGCAGCTCGACGTTGGCAGCTTCCATACGGTAGCCATTGCGAGAAAAATGAGAAAAAATTGATAGCAAATTGCCACAAAATGGTACAAACCAGATGGGCCGGAGCGTACGATCTACTGAAAGACGATGTGATGGCTTATTTACTTGTCTGCCAGTGGTGTCGGTTACAACGTGGGAGCCCAGTGGTCATTACAGGCAACAGCTATATCTGCAGTCTGTTAAATCTGGTCGGTGGATCTTATAAGCCGAATTTCATAAAACGCTCAGGGTAACCAGTACGTTCTGGCCGTGATAGAACATTTTGCTGATAGAATGAACCAGAAGAGGATCACTAAGTCAGGAGCCAATATTGCGTAGATCGGACAGAATTCTTCAGCAGATGATAAAGAATCAAGATACCTTGGAAGGGGAAGCAGTTCTGTATACCATTCAGCTTTGTTTGTGACTATTACACCACACCTCGAACGCGCGGAAACTGGAGGGTACGCTTCAGCCTTAAAAAGACCAAGAGCTGGCAGTAACTATTTGAAACATGCTTATGCATTGAGTGGGACGTGGTTACAATTAGACTATCGTTGCACTAGTGCTAAAGATGTGAATACACAACAGCCGTACGAAATTTTGTTTGCGCTAGTGGCTGTGTATTACTGTACACCTTGTTACGAATGTATAGTGGTAGACAACTTTCCAGCCCAAGCACTCTGTGACCACCTTGAATTAGCCTGTGGTTTTAGGCGACAAACAAGTATACCGGCCTATAATAACCCATTGAAGAAATCAAAGCTACAGTTCATGGACTGTTGTGTTCCAACGGGACAGTATAATAATACTCACGTCATACTGAACGCAAATTATCACTCTTCCGTGAAGCACAGCTGTTGTAACAGCCTGCCTATAGACTGGGTCTTGAGCGCAATTGTGTCCACATGGAGATTATCGGTCTAACAAGAACGTAGAGATGTCTAAACCTGAATTTTGACGGTCTTGTAAAGAAAGTTCCGAAAAGATAACGGATTGAAATAAGCTGGACTGCCTGTGATTCATTCAGCTGAAGCGATTCAACACAATGTAGGGCGTTTTTCATATTATCAAACGAACTGGACTGAGTACGTCTAACTGTCTACATTTGAAGAAAACGATCATGGGTGTAAACCAGTCACCACTGACAATAGCTTACACATTCAGAGTGATCGTTCAAACATCTCCATATTTCTAAGTACTTCTGGGTGCCTTTACAGTTTTGCAGTTGGCATTTTTAACATGCTCGTGGACGTTGTGATCAGTGATAATTTGTGGTACTAGTTCGCCAAAAATGATATCTCCAGATCGTATATTATGGAAACTAACAAAAAACAGGCTTTCTTGTTTCTGGGGGAAGAAACTACGAGTGGTGAATGTGACGGGAACTCAAACCTGAGATAGGTACGGTATCCAGGTGCCTGTGCAAAGTGAACCAGAATGTTAACCATCAAGATTGCGGGAAAAGGTGCATTTCAAAACTATACAACTACTATGAACACGTGCAAGAGGTTAGACATCTTAGTAAATGAATGCAGAGGCAAGTAATGACAACCGTACCGGGAACCGTAAATTTGTGGATGAGGAAAGAAGAGCTAATTGTGAGCAGCTGATAGTGGCCAACAGTTTAAATCATGGGAAAAAGAACTTACAATGAAAAGATTGATCGGATTTTTAGAAACTTCATCAGTCAGTCATAACTTATTCATAGCACCCAGTGTGTAACATGTCTGCTGAGAAAGCGCCAACACTGCGCTTCTCAGATTTAATGGAGTCCATTAATCAAGAAAAACGGATTAACACACCTGAAAAATGGTGAAGAAACTCAGATTGTCTTAAGATAATACATGGTACAGAAAATATAGCACAGCAGTCAGTATGTGTTCATCGATAAAAATGCGTCAGAAATACACGGCCGAATTCATGGTTACTGCCACTCATCAGGTGTGGTATTCAATTTATCTTTGTTACACACTTCTCCATAAGAACGGAAGAAGAAGAGATTAGACGTTAGCAATTCGCTTATGAATTATGGAGGGCACGTATGTCTAAGTAGTGACGACAACAAGAGCCACTAAATCATGTACGATAGTGAGGCAGACTAGAGTTTCTGCAGACACTTTTCGCACGTTTCACTAGTTGCAAGAAGCACTGTAAAAAATACAAGTGTGATTACGTTTCGGTTGAACTTGAAGTGAAATTAGTTGTATGATAATTTGAGCCAATCAGAATGCTGACCGGTGAACTCGGAATATGGAATTCATATGAAAAGGAGAATAACTATATTACACTACTCACAAAACCTCAGACTGTGATTATTTGTCATACCATTGCACGTATAAATAAATTTTTGGAGACTGAGTGTACCAAACAGTGTGCGAGTTTGCACGTTCATGCCACTTTCCATTAGCTGTTTTCAACACTATCAAACCATCATGATAAGCTGAAATGACCAGAGACCAAACTAATAGTTACATGATTGGTAGTTAGTTCTGTTATTTCGTTCTTATAGTAGACTTAGTAAAAGTCAATAATGTTACCTGAATTTCACCGCTTCACATGTGACCACCACTACGATTGGTTTAGATCTCCAGCTGAAGATATTAAGTCCGTAGTTATAATTGGCGTGATCCGTCAACTTGAGTGGAGACGGGCAGGCCATTCGTGTTTAGTCCACTGGGTCATCTTTTGGTTATACGGACACGGATGTGGACGTAACCATCCCTACAACTTTCATTACACTTCATTGGGTTTTCATGCAAGGAATGTCAGAAATCCAAAGCATGTCTTTATGTCGAATAGTCAAAAACAGCTAAGTTAAGTTCTATGTAACCAAGAACTTACTGCAACTTGTTGGGATTTTTCGACGTTCTGATAAGCAATCTGACGAACGCTGCTCGCAGTGGCACTGACCCACAATGATCAGCCATCCACCGTAAATGGTATTGGCCGTAGATATCATCCTGCAATGTAATATCTGAGTCATTGGTCCCCGTCGTTGAATCTACGTGCTGCAAGCATAACTTCCGCGGGATATCTAACCCTAGGTCATCGTGACGACTTGCATAAGCAAGTAGTTCTGTTCCTTTACAAACCCCGATCCCAAGCCAAGTGGCGTCAGTCGTGGTTAGGTTAGTCCGGTTTGCGATGAATGTGGGGTTCACATCACTCAACATTCGAACGGAGGTCTCAGCCAGGATGAGTGATTTCAAAACATCTGTGAGTATTGACGATGAAACGTTTTTCGGTGGCTGGTACAACTGACTGACAGTTCGTACGATCCGAACCGCCCTCTGAATATCATCGACGTAAGCAGTGAACAACGCTGTTGGAGCAAACACCTCTTTGAAAAGGGGATGGAACGTGCTTGACATGTCTTTTATAGCCATTTCTTTTGAAATAGAGTGGTTTCGGTCACCTCTTGACCAAGCACTGGGTGAGCAAAACAGACCTTCCGTCTTCACATAATTCACAAGTTTACGCAATAATTCCTCACGTGAAATAACATCCAGCACATCGGGAGAACAACCCACTGGGGATACTGCCTGACTTAAGAGACAGTATGCGACTACTGTAGTCGCCAAAGGATAACAATAATCACCTGGAGCGTTCCTTAACCATCTGGTCATGTTGCAGCACTAGGTTAATTTATCTACAAACTGATGAATGTAATTCCAGGCTTGTGAGATATACGCGTCCTCATACCTCTTGACGTAGTTCTGCACTTTTTCAGCGAAATATCACAGTATACGTTATTCCTCCGGTCGGTAGTGAACATGCGACCAGTCCAAAAAACGAATCTCAAATATTAGGGGGCATGCCCATAAGCGTGGATGCACTCACACACACAAACGCCAGCAGACACACTACTGACAACATTCCACGCGCCAGCGACCTTATAGTCGTCCATATGAACGCACGTGCACACACACGAACGCACCAAAAGCAAGCAAGACTTCTCCCTTCTGATTGGCCCAGCGATGTCAGGACGAATACACCATGGCCAGGTCAGGGTAGGGGTTTGGCCGGTAGGGCGGTAATTCGACACGGCCTTGCAGCCCGCGGACCGATTGGTTATGGTCGATAGGAGAGCGTCGGGTTATTGCATCCACCATATCCCGCAGGCGGAAAAAACATGCAATCGATTTACTACCGTCCTCCAAGCCATCTGAGTCGTTCTACTGATTTGTATGCCACTCGACTTGTGGAGATAATGATAGGGTACCGTCACATTGGTTTGCTAAGATAGAAAACCATATAACTACACGCCTGCGTGTGTTCGTTTTAAATAAATCCTATCGGTCTAGATGCACGACCTACATAAGTCAGATGCCCGAAATCAAGCTAAGTTTGAACTGTCCTGATTTGATTATCACCAACCCAACTCAAATCACACAGTTTCAGAACTTTTGTGTCACCCTGATACTTGTTATGAATTGTCTCAGTAAAATGAATTAAAAATCAACTCGCAGCAGACAGTGCTATCGTGGCAACTGTGAAAAGTTTAATAATTAGAATGCGAACCAGTTTAATGTTTTCCAGATCGCAGTTGAAATTCCGAGTTTGTTGTTCAAACACCCTGACATTTCAATACTCACACTCAGTATCCTAGAGCAAAGCAGCTGTTGAACGGTTTATCAACGGATTCAGTACCCACTATTTACAAAAACCGTGGTGTTATTACTCTTGAAACAATGCTTCTCCGCTATAAATTTGATAAGAGAAGCCAACAATATAAGTATGCGCGATGTATGCAGTAATATTTCGCTGCATAATCACAAAGGTATATTGCAGTTAACGGTCTACATAGCAACACCACACTTTCCAACCATAGGTCAAAGAATAAAACCAAACACACACCTCTCCCTCGTCAGGTTTATCTCGGGAACTCATCGTCTCAATTTCTTCAGACATCACCTCTCCGAATCCAATATTTAGAGGCTGAACTGTTTGTTGAATGTGAGGCGTAATTCCCCTCGTCTCGTGAAGGACATTCCTCCTACTGAGAACGTACATTGAAGAGCCACAAAGAGAATTACGCCTCAATTTTTAGCCTAACCAGATGGGTTTCTGTTAGGGGGTCCACTTTTTCGTCCAAAACCGCCTCCGTCCCCGAGAAAAACGATTACCTCAATCAGAATGAGCGGAACTGACCAGAACGGTCGAGAGGTAACCTTGGTTATTTTTTCACCCGTCCGACCTTCATTCTACTATGTTTATTCGTGGATTAGTGACCTCAACTATTATTTTCGGTAACTCTCTCTCCATTTTCTGATTCGAGAATGTTATTAGGTCACTATGCACCTTGCAGTTTTCTCATGGCCACACACATTTTTAGGGCGGAACAAGGTTGTATTTCCACGCGCCTTTTGGTTTGTGTTTGGAGCAAATTACGGGGACAGTCAAGGTATTTTCGGGACCGAGATTTTCGTTGTTAATTATTAACAGGAGGACAATCTGATTTTTTTTCAGGTGCATAACTGTGTTAAGGACAAACCAGTGTATCCTTTCTAGGGTTTACAACAGTTGCGTAAACTGCAGCAGTTCTCAATGCCCTACTAGAATTAGTTCTAGCATACGGAACCCTACATCAATCCCGACATTCTTTAAGGAAACTATTTGTACTTAACAGAAAAAACCATCTGACTGATAATTCACTAAAACTACTACATCCAGTGAACCGTTTTACTATCCGGGTTTCTCCTTCTGGAAAAAAATTACCAGTGTCTGTCGTAACTGTCATCGGTAGTTGAATTGAAGCCCATAGTTGACGCAAAAATTTGGGACACCAAACCGTGTGTTCAAACAGCTTGACCATCAGACCCATTGCAGTAACATGAAAGCACTCTCGATCTCTCATTATTGATGATAGCTAGCTGTTACCTGTTGTGTGTTACAGTACGATTATCGTGTGCGTGATAGGCACTGGTTGTGGCTCTATTCCGTTCCTTACGTGCTGACCTTCTTTTTCGTTGTCTTTCTACTGCTGACCCTCTGAAACTGATACAATTCTCCTACCTGTCTTTCCTTCAAACCATGAAACAGCTTCAAGTGTACACTAACAATCTCGACTTCTTCTAACCTGTAAACTTATTACTAACCTTATGAAATGCATAGGCTTCACAAATCTGTAGATTTGAAAGGACTTAGCTCCAGCATACATGACCAGTTGAGTTTCTTTTGCCTGGTTAACTTTACCAAGTCCTATGCAGATAAGTTGCAAGAAACCGGAGTATATCATTCGAAACAATCGGAGAAATCATTCAATCACAACTTGACCAGATAACCCATTTCGGATATCGTGTAAAGACACATGACCAACTTATCTTTAATGTATCTGGAAAAACACCGAAAGGAAGTCGACGCAAGCGGTATAAAATTGTGTGTTCTATCGACATCAATCAACCGTACCCAAACGAAAGCACAAGCTGGGTTTCTTCATAAACAACCGGTGAACCTAACGCCAATGAACGATGATGTCTTTAGCTGTTCTACAGTCAAAATAGTCGGTCTACAACATCGATTCCGAACTAGTCTAAGCGTCATCAGCCGTTACTGACAAAATAACTGAGGAACAATATCGTTATCTTTATAACCCATGCAGAAGATGTTGATAGTCTCCCGATGGATGAAGCTTAATACAAACTGGCTCTCTTTCAGAGCTACCACAATTAAGCTAGATTCTGCCCTCGACACAATAAATGAAATGGAAGTCTCCCACGAAATACTGGTTTTGACAGAAGATGATCTGAGCGACAAAGTGACGGGAAAATCACTCAAAACCAGAGGCTGACAAACATTACCAATGTACGGGTTTCCAAAGAAGCATAAAGATGGTAGATCATGAAGATCCATTTTCCCTACGGTCAGTTCACTCTAACAAAACCTATCTAAGTGGCTAGTGATGTTTGTGAAACTGACCACGAACGTTGTTTTGATCTGTTCACAAGCGGGGGGTTCCAAATCGTCTTGTATACTGTGGGGTCAAAACATTCACACAAAACACATGAGCACACTGGACATTTAGTCCTTGTTTACCAACGCGAACCTGCGAGATACGATCATTATCATCAGCATATCAGCTGAAGAGATTATCCATATAAGAAATCCCTGTAGTGAGTTAGAACGGCCGCTTTTATATCCCGCTTCAGATTTAAATTCTACTTCATGGAAGAGGGATGCAGCCTATTTGGAATTGTTCTGGCAGACCGCTTCGTCTCATTCTAGAGAAACAATCACAGCCTCGGATTGAAGGTACAAAGCTGTGTTTCCGATATATGGATAATATTTTAGTAATAGGGGAAGACGAGGGGGAGAACTCGTGTTTGTGTCGAGTTTTAACTGCCTTCACGCGAAATTAACACACCATGCTTCTTGAGTTAATGCCTTCTCTTTGCAGTGATGATGTAGTTTTAAGGCCAATTTACCACATGAACACGTGCACCAGCCAATATTTGCACTCCAGCAATTTAATTCCAGCTCGATATACAGTGGGTAGTGAGAACAATGTTTCACACAGTATCCCAGATAATCTAGGTTCGAGCTGCACGGTGCTGCTGAACAACTTCAAGGAGAAAGGTCACTGCAATAGCTTTCTCAAGAAGTATCCGGACTTCATGTTACAAGTGAGCTACCGCTCGATGTATCCAAGATGAAAGGTTTTCTACAGCTTCCCCTCAAAAGTGTTTTTGTTGAGGACAAGCACATCAAACAGCCAAGTTGTGGACTACAATACGCTCACTACTCCAACATACCTGACATAATCCATATCAAAGCACGGATCCAAATACCCTTCACTTAAGATGTATGACCAATGAAGGCCAAACTAAATTGTATGTTACTGACGAATAGTCGGGTATCTAGTTAATTTCAAGTTGAACAGCACTCATATTTGGTGGCAATCTGCTCGCAATTCAGACGGACTTACCAGCCAGATTCTTTTACAAAGAAGCACTGAACTCGAGTCTCGTTCTCGTTAAATCTCGTCCGTACAATGGATATCCTTACCATGAATGAGATTAGAATCCTGACCACACTTTCATTAAACAACCGTGTGAATCAATGCATCAGTGAACTCATAGTAAGCACAACTGAATCAGCACAACAAACGCTCAATCACATTCGTTTGTGAGTAACGATCAGGCTGCCCGATCGTCTCAATAGGAGACACAGTCATTGCCCCGTTAACTCCATTCGGCAACCCTGCGATTAGGACTTCCGAGACTGGTCGAAATTTGCGATCTCATTAAACTTGATAAGCAATGTTTTAGCTTAGTGATGAGTAGTCTGAGATGAGACTGACTTTTCTCGGAAGTCTTACTAACGGGCAACCTGATAATTACTCACAATTAAGAGTAGTTGGGTGTTCAGATGTGAAAATTCGGTCGTACATACTTTGCGATCATTGACGCAGTGGTCAACACGCGACTAGCAATAATCGGTTGCTGAGCTTCTTGGAGGCCTCCCATATAAAAAATTCACTCACTCTCTGTAAACAATGTGAGTTGATTACCAGCCTGTTATTACCATGATGACGAACCCTTATCAAACTAGTGTGTTTCCAATTTTGTTCTGCATACGCAATTTTATTATTTGACCTACTGGCGAATAGTCCGACCTTGCTATATACACAGCTGATGAATGCTTTTGTAGTAATGTAGCAAAGTGGTGCTGGATAGATTATGTGACTGACAAATTGTAGCCATATTCAGGAAACCATAACAGCATACGCTACGGACACTTCGTCAATAGATAGCCCAGTGATAGGTATACTAATGGACCGTAACCGACTATGGGTTTCTTGTTGAATGCTCGGAATCTTGTCTTAATCGGTCTGCGGTTTTATGCACTCATTTAGTCTTATTCTATGTTACTATCACCAATCGATAGACAAAAAAAACTCCAAGGTGTTTTTGTCTCATTTTGAACGTGGCAGAAAAAGTAACGTGACAAAAGAGAGGGGCTACCACTAATTGAAAATTGTCTACAAATCTATCATGGTGTGCAACTTCACAAAACATTCTGCGTCACCAGAACCCAAGCATATTGGTTGGGAATCAATGGAAAGCAAGATTCCCTTGACAGAAACCAGCCCTTAAAAGGAATGTGATGAGTACACGAAAACAGTTAGTTGAGATGACAAATATGCGTGGTCTGTACAACCTAAACCAATGAGTGCACAAAACTCCTGTCAGCCGGATGACTCTCACGCATACTGCCTTAAACGGCTGACAATCGATTTAACAAACCACATCGAAATCGATAGTCTAGGTGATGATGAGCCAAAAAAAACCAGCATCATCGTCATCATAGAGAGCAATACAACCGTGGTTCACGCTGATACTTAACTGCCACACAACCACGAAGAAGAAACAAATCGAATTTAGGAAGAGAGAGAGAAAAAGGGAGAGGGGACCTAACCACTGAAAACAGCTACGTCTATATTCAAACTAGCATAGTGTTTTGACCTCGGGTCCGGAAGACGCGTTGACCATATGGACCGATATGTGTGCTGTCCACTTGGGCACTGAGCGATAGCTTGGCCAACCTCATCTGTGCATGGGTCACATTCCACAGACTAATCGTGTGATTGCTTAGTCAACACGTTCGACGAGTACGTTGATTCATACTCTTGCTTCCACTCAGTCTGATCGCTACAGAACACAAGTCATAACAGTACCCACAAATAGGCAGGAACCAACGACACGTACCGACGCAAAAATCACCAACGAAGGATTTGAAACACCGACTGATAAAGTGTGATAAAGAAAATTCCGCTCGGCGTTCAATACAAAAAATTAGACGGTTACTAACACCAGTCATATGTGTAGTGGATAAACGGTTCATTATCAAGGCGGACAAATGAGGGAGGGAACGTTAGTTTATGCAGTTTATAGGCGTAACCTGTTCAATTTGTTGTGGCTCCGATAGGGGTATACAATGGTTAGACTTGTAGTCGCCAGAAACCTAGAGTTTCTAAGTGATTCAGGCAAACTGTTGGATCTGTCGAAGTTCGTCTGGTACGTTTGTCGTCTTGTGTTTGGTATGATACAAAACGATGAATCCGTTGAGGCATACTTGGTGTGATTGTAGAAAGCCAATCCTAAATTTGCCTTTATTTGTCTTTGCTGTGTGCAGTAAACGACCATGAAGAATTTTGTGCCACAATTGCATATAAAATGATTGCTTTTTTTAAATACCTCCTGCTGCTTGTCTATTAAAACTTGCCCCCTTGACGCGCTCCCAACTTCATCTGCACCCGATCGTTTTAGTGAACTCATTTCCCGTTGACTGGTGACTATTTGTGGATTCGTGTTTGGTTACTTTATTCTCAACGCTTTTCTGCTAGATAATTTGTACGTCCGGTCAATTCACATTCAAGGTGAGGGAGCAATTCTATTAATTTTGTCAAACAGTACCCGTATGAATTCCAATCCTTTCGAACGCCTTTTCCGATGTATTTTTGAACTTGGAAGATGGTCTCGTTAACAAGGCCGTCTGAATAGGCGTTATTGGAATTGTAGGGTATGCGATCCTGAGTGAATTATAGTAAATCGCCAAGAGCGACTTAACAAAGACGATACACCAGTTGTTTATGCTGATGTTAAACCGCCATAAAGAAGAAGAGTAAATAGCAGCATTTGAAAAATAAGACGGGTTAAATAAAAAATACCGAAGTGCGAGCGAGAAAACGATGTCTCATTGTTTCATAGATAGGTGTTACATAACGGCAGCATCCACGTCAGACGGTTGGATTAGCCGTAATCCCTCTGATGACGACTCACCGTTAGTGATGCAATCACACAAGTAAGCGTTTTCTTTTTCAAGCAATCGAGAATCCGACTTGGTGCTTTCAATCAGACATCGGCTGATCCCTGATTGCAGGACAAGGACAAACGGCTTAGCCCGCCTATCCACATACATGGCCACAGTCTGGTCTTCATTCAAAGAGAACATGTGGAAATAATTACCATCTGGGGTCCATCATCTAAACGATTATCTGTAAGCAACAAAAACCTAGCCGAGATCGCGTTATCACGCTTTTCTTTTACTTGAGAGACGGTGGATAAGGATAAATCAAAAGAAGTGAATTTTCTACGGTTTTGGAACCTTCTGAACCCTTAGAAATTCGACGTAACGGATTAGTATCAGAGGGGTCAATACTGGCGAAAGTGGATAGGCAGGGCGCTTGCCAGTGGCAACACAGTGTTATTGTGACGATGAACGAATATGGTCTCATCAGGACCAACAAGTACCAATTTAAATATCATTCGACTGGAGTTTTAGACAGATATGGGCCATGTTCAAGTGTAGGTGATAGTGGAGTAAATGGATTAACCCAGTCAACCAAACATTCACAGAAAGATAGACACGATACAAAATATGTGTACAGTCATGAGCAGCAGAATTAGCAAGGACAGAATGGTGATCAACGGCAGTTAGTAACACCTCAGCTTTCTGCCAGTTTTGTGAATTTTGCTGGTCCCGGAATAGTGAGTTAATCGGAAGACAATGCTGATCGCATGAACCACAATGGTCTACGTCCTGAGAAACGCCATCATAACAGCCTAGACAAAAGGCAGTAAATAACCTTTTAAGCGTTCACACCAATACTCTACATACTGTTTGCGTTCGCCGCAGGTTGAATCTAAATACTTAAAGAGAAGCTCCTATGGCCTGCCGGTCAGAAGCGCAATAAAATCAACTATCTGAAGATAGATAAAGAATTACGGCTGAACGTTCGGCTGTGAGGAGTTGGTCGTCTAGTGAGAACCGGAGTACAAATCCTACTCTAGACGGAAGTGTGTATCGAAAACGTTCTTTCGTCGAACACGAAATGGCGTGTAAATCAAATCAGATCATCAACTTCAAAGCAAGACAGCCATCGATAGAATTAGGTGGGAGAGGCAAACACTAGTTGATTAAGCTCACAGGAACAGTAAAGACGAACAAAAAGAGACAGCATGGATTTAATCGTGAACCTATGAGCAGTTAGCAAACGGCAACTAGCCGGGGAAACCAAAAGGAATCCAATGTCTCAAAAGAAGGACCGATAAAGGAACGAACGTTTACCGGCCAATTACTATGTAACTGCCATCAGGGCGATCGATATGTCATGCAACTGCAGTGGAGACAATAACGAACAGGACATGAGTAGCCAGACCATCAGAAAGAAACAGGAGATTGATGAGAGATGAGTATACAGCCGAATTAGACAGAGTCAAACAACACGGGGAAGTTGGAAAGGGGTAGACGGACGGATGCAGCTGAGGTAGTCAGCCCAGTTCAAATGGGTTCTTCAGCAACGACCATGACATGAATGTTGGAGTAGAGTTTAGTAACCGCGAAAAGACCGTACACACTCCACAAATGAGCTATAACAGCAGCGGAGCCAGGACCTGTGAAATACTTCCCCTGGGGATGGTTCAATGAAAAATCCAACCTCTGAAGTCAGGAATGTCATTTACCATGAGTGATATAAAGACCACGTTGTTCCATGAGGGGTTGTAAAAAACTGAGAATGCTCAGCGCTTGGTAACTCCCCATAAACCACTACAATTTGCCCTGATGTACGAACAGACTCCTTTTTGGCCCTTTTGATTTTTTCGAAACAGAATTTTGTTTGGTTGCACACCGACTCTAACGTGTATAACCTACAGTCGAACGACGTGAGCCAATTAGGAGAAAGCAAGATAAATGGTAGTTTCTCATGAACACTGTAAGACGAGGTGCATAGTTGTTTAATAAAGAGACCACTAAGAATATTCGTTGAAATATGGAGACAAAAGACTGTACATGAAATGATAAACATGTATGTGGCAAGTGATGGAATGCGAAATGCCTCACTGTGAAAAGGATGAGTGTGGGCAGAGTAAATGGGAAAGACGCAGCATGTTAGGGTGGTAGGGGCTTGTAGACACAGGCGAACATAACCCAGGTCACGGTGGCCTCTTCAGCGTGTGAGTAAACACGAACACGCAGACCCAGGCGAACTGACTCTCCCCGACATGTTAAAATCTCCCGACACAATCGGGCTCGAACACTGGTCTCCAGGATGCGTCGGGGGTTCGTGTGCAGTAGCTAAAACATAAAATTGAATCCGTCAGATCATCAAACCACTGGGTAAAACAGACTGTCAACTGAGGTCGAATAGAATGTTGTTCAACCCAATAAATGAATTTTCAGTCATATGTACACATCCGGTGAAGTAAACTTTATATATATATATATATATATATATATATATACATCGGAATAGCTGGGGAAAAGTTGTGAATAAAAGTGAAGAAATGAAAAAAACATGCGTCAAGATATAGAAGTGAAGGACTCTTGGATCCAGGAAAACGTGTCCCATTATTATAGTAGGAAAAATGAAGGAGAGCTGACATTGTGTATCTATATTTTGCTTTATCTACCGTATGTTTAATATCCTTTGGTCCTTGCGACTGAATCTGAGACCCGGGAAAAAATTACTGTACGGTCACAGAACATGACACGCTCTCGCCTGATCTTCAGTAAAAAAAATTTTATCCGCTATTGTTCCGTATTTGAAGAGCATCCGTCCCACATGTCGTTACTCTGATCAGCTCAGGTATTCGCTGTGTGCCCCACAACGTACCGGCTGTCTAATTGCGCAGCAGTTTTCACAGACGTGAACGAAGGGACCACACAGGTTGGTGTGCTAGGGCTGAGCAAACGAGTCACCTCCGAAGTTCACTCGGATGACGGTAAACACAAACAGATCTAACGAAGTAACCGAGATGTAAGGTAAGATGAAAGGTCACTATCAAATAGATGAACTCAACAGTTTAGGATGTTTAGATGGCATGGAGGAGCAGAAACAACCGCACTTCTGAGGAAACGCGAAGGCACACCATCCAGACGTTTGAGCAACGACAATGATCGCAGTTGTGTTCATGTAGATGTTATCACTACTACACTAGAAGCTAGTGGTGGTTACAGAAAACCCTTTCTGCCTGACCGGCAAATTGGTGAATGTATCTTGAAAGGAGAGTAATCATGTAAGAATTCAACTGGATGCTCTGAGACTGCGTGACCTTACCGGTAAGTTGTCAACAAGAATGGAGACTAGGCAAGTTGGAAAGTATGGTGATGAGGAGATATCGCTGAGGTTATTACTATAAACTGCAGTTAATTTTTGCGCATGTTCTGGTGCACTGCGTGCAAGTCCTTGATGATGAACACGGGTTGGAGCATGGAAGTGGTTGGTGAACGCACACATGTCTGTGTAAACAGTAGTTTGGAAATCAGACAAGTAGATGAGGAAGCAATAAATTGGCTAAGTACGATATATAGTGAGTGAAGATAATGCGAGAGACTTTGTCACAAACAATAAGGCGTCAGAGAGAACTAGGAGTAACAAGGTCATCTTGAAAGATATAACTGCTTTTAGACAAACAAATAAGAGAGCGGCAAACATGCCTTGAATGACAACGCAGTTGTTGGAAATTAAGAACAATGAGTGGTCGAGCATCAAAGTGAATTGCATTCGATTGTTGAAAATAACCTGTGTGATCTTAAGTATAAAGAAGTGTTGGAGTGAAGAAAATTAAAAACGGACTTCCGATTGATGGTGCCAACTGCGTTGTTGAAGTCTAAAAACCAGTACTGCACAACTCCAGGTTTATGACATGTAAAGAAAATAGGATGAGTTGGAGAATCAGATGAATCTGGAGTACGCCGTTTCTATATATAAGTAAGCTGCGTCTCCTCTTTGGTTTGATTATGTGTCTTCATTTTAGAAATCGGACAATTTTCAAAACTTTAAGGGTTCGTTGATGAACAACTGTGCAAATTTTCCGTTGCTCCCGGACTGATGTGATGCGAATGTTTCTCTAACTGTCTCGATTTTTCTTTCATGTTTGAAACTAGGGAACACAGTACTCAATGAAAGTTGGTGTTCCCAAGCAGCGACCAACGAAATATCATCTGGTCTAGTTGGTTTGCTAAAATCATTTCATTTAATTGGTGGATGAGAAAATATGGCGAGGTAAGAGTGAGGACAGATGACGAATTTTCATGAGGTTTCAGCCATGAGAAAAATGAATATCTTGGAGTGCATGTTAGTCATTCCGGGATACTCACGAAATGTTAATGATCTGGTAGAATCACCACGGATAAGCAGTACGCGGACATCGAAGTGAACAAACGTAATAACACGCACGGTTGGTCATTCGGGCCGGTTAATAAATTTATATCAAACAACCAACAGTAGCCCAATATCGTTTTCATGTAGAACCAAATATTCCTGGTAGTAAAATTCCTACGCACGATTAGTAATTAAACTTACAGGAGACAGTGTTGCCGGTCCATCAAAAGAAAAGACTTACTTTTCTCTCCGAATACGTATTGCACGGTCTTCATTAGATCAGGCCAGTGATGCCAACCTGAGTCACCAGCCACTTCACATGCAATCATTTTTCGATCATAATGGTGTGTCTACGAAGGCACACTTTTATAAATGTTTGCACAGGCTATTTTGGATCTCAGTTGAAGTTTATTTGAAAAATAATATAAGTAGAACAACCAGCGTTCGAAATCAGTCACACCCAGCCACATCGATGATAAACTGAATGAGATACCGGTAAAGAGTTACAATACAAGTGTGCCACACCACACAGAATGGACAAGTTATCGGTAGACACCGAGCGAGTAAACAAGGACACACTGGGTCACTCGAGTTTCGGAGCTTTTACATATCATCAAGGAGTAACTAATCAACATCTCGATCACATTGTGTTTCCCCGAAGTAGGTTTTTTTTTACAGTGTAAACAGGTTAACATAGAAAGGTTAGTCTAATCGACTGTTGCATGTGTCGTTTCTGTCAACGGTGACACGTCCCACATTCTAAGCATACAGCCAGTGTAGCTGGAATAATCAACCTGGAGTTGGCGAAAGCAGCAAAGCCGCGGCAATCTAGTGACTGGTTTGACTCACTTCAGTTTTCGACTCGACTCGTGGTGTGAGTCCAGAGTAGACTGCTGAAGCGGTGACATTTGGCCAATCTGTGTCACTGAGCTTGAAACACTGAACGCCGCAATCGGACTGGATAGAATCGGCTATTACCCTTCAGTTTAACGCACACCATAAAGTTACCTATTAGAGAGTGTAATAAGACTGAATTGGAGTGGTTTCCTTGTTGGAAAGAGTTCCGCCAATCAGAGCTCACGTACAAACCGTTGCAAGCGGAACTGCGGTCGATCGACGCCAACCAATAAAAATCGGTGATCACTTGTTACATAGAAGTTGATTGAAAGAAGTGTTGGATAAAACAAGTTGTTTGAACATGTGTCTAATTCAAACAACCGAGAGACTTGAAGCATAGACGTGGAACGTAAAAATAAACGGATAAATCAAAATGTAACAAGTCAATTGGCTAATGACAATCGTTAATGTAAACACTGTAGGTTCTTCGTAAAAAAGGACCGTTTTTACAAGTAAATTTGAATTGCCGAGTGCTGTTCGGATAACTGTCATTCTGATTTTCCGGACTTAGTGACGGGTCCACAACAGAGATCAGCCAGTCATTGCTCCAACAAGAAAATATTCCGGGTCTACGGAAAGGCGAACAGAACCACTGTCTGCCGTATAAAGCCAGTGCCGAAAAAACGTGTGACAAAAACAACTTATTCGGGAGACGTGTTACAATAAACCAACCGAAACGAGCGGGTCAAATGGGAAAATAAAGTAAAAACGGATAGGCCGGTCAGAACGCGGTAGGGGGTTGCCCAATGGCGAGCGATAGTGTAAATATTGTCGCTTATCAATAGAAAAAATGTGAGGTTTTTCCAGTAAACTAAGGTTTGTATTATCAGTCAGAAGTTTGTTATTTTGAATTTTTTGGCGTGACAGCTCAGCACGTAACAGATCTCTTACTTGAGAGGATTTTTTCAACTTCGTGCCAAACTGTTATACTGGGGGTTGGAGTAACATGACCAAGCATAGCCCAAACAGGACACGCCTGAGTGTAAATACCTGTCAAGAAAACGATATCCCCCAAAGGACAGAATGAACTGTATTGGTATAAATCACTTGCCACGCACTAGTGAGAGATGCCCCATTTTTTGGTGGGCAATAAAAAAAACAGTATAACTTTTATTCTCTGTGTACGGATTCATGCGATGATGACCTATCCAAAACATATTATTCACTCTGGTTTTTTGATTATGGCATGAACATAACAAGAAATAATCATGAACGCTAAATTTTCACACTAATCTGAATAGCAGCAGATCACTTTAAGTAACTTCAGCAAAGGAAATAAAAGACCATACGCTTGCACAAGTAGGTCAAGAATGTGAAGACAGTTGTATTGTTTGATTCGACGAACTTAGTCTCGTTTCCAGGTGAATACATGAGAGTGAACGTGTTACCCTCTCTCATAATCGACAATGGGAACTGTGTATTTTTCAGTAAGGGTGGCCGTAAGACCATTCTCGTGTCAATAACTAAGCAAAATCATAACGTAATGGTAGTTTGCAATGCGAAAAATGTGTCAAAGAGCATTTTCGAGATTGGAAAACTTGGTCACCTCCCTTATGACTACTTCAAACACCTCTGTACAGCTGGGTATGCAAGATTTCGCGCTGATCGTTCGAAGTGATCTTAAAAAGTACACGAAGAAAAATATGCTCACCACTTCCTCTTAGTGAACGTATGTCCTCCAGTAGAGTGGAAATACAAAAGTTGTATCCGAGGCTATATCTCTGGATTGGTTAGTCATTGAAAGATCACTCAGTTCAGTTGCTAGCTTTCTGCAAGCAGACTGAGTAATGGAAAGTACAATGAACCGAACACGTCTATTTTGAGTTAAATAGTACAAGCGTGAAACCGCACGCGGGTCATAGTCGAGAACACTTATAGGGTTCAAAGCTCGAACCAGACTAGGAAATGCACAACTGGTGAGCTATACACGAGTACTACGGACTATACTGAGAACTGACGTTGGATAAAACGTTCCAGAGATCCTCAAAGATGTTCCACTTAAAATGATCTACTTTATGAAGAAACAGGTTTACAAGATCTTCACCTACTGGACTTTGATAATCTAGCCCCTAGGTTCTAAATTCCAGTTAGCTTTACGAACTAGTGACAAAAGTAATGTAGTCACTGTAGCCATTACGAACTACTTGTTGTCATATGGCGGACTTGTAGGTAGCAAATGTGGGCTAAGTGCACTACTAGACTACAACAAAACCTAACTGTTTGCAACAACCTCTCCCAACCACTTTTGGGACCGTGATGGGTGGTTGCCTGTTTGGAGGCTAACGACTGATCGATTTCAGCCCAAGAAAAAAGTAAGTGCAACAGCTAAACGGATCGGTCCTCACCTGGATAGGATAGGCCTTGAAAGTGAATCCCTCCTGTACGTATTGGCGTAGAGGGCTTAAATTGAGCTCGGTTTCAATGTCCTCATTCGGCGAATGAGGATGAATAGCAGTTGGCCTACCGGATAGCTTGAGCTGTTCTGCTTCAAAAGCTGCCAAAATGGGAGTCAGCAAATAACTCAGTTGTGTGTCCCACTGCCACTGAGACCGTTCCGAGCTGCGCAGATGAGCCAGACGCCAATCAGAGGCTAGCGCACGTAACTTTGATTCGCACTGATCACTCAGGTTACACAGGTTTTGAACCGGTTCACCTAGTCGCTTCAGAGCCAAATTCGACTGAGAAACAACGGAAGCAATCACATCTCTTGACATTGGCCGCCATAGAGTGGGATCCTGCGAAATGAAAGTCACAAAAGAGCTAAGGGAGCACATAGCAATTGATCGTCTCTCCATTTGTTGACTTGAACAAATGATAACTAACAACAACATATCAGCAAATTTGTTGAACTGTGGCAAATCGGTGGGGTTTACGATAAGCACAGAAGTATTAGCGCACAAAACGGAATAGTTTTTGTTATTTTATCGTACTAGTTGTATGGACGCTCGATTGCTAGCCACATGTGCGCAGTTTTAAGTCCAGTTGTTGCAACTTCTTCTAACTAGGGTGAGCAACCTGAAAACAGTGTGCAACCCATGTGCACTTTGCATGTTACATGGCAATGAGTAAATCGTAGTGCACAAGACGGAAACATAACGTTAACTTGCACAACTTGTTCGAACTCAGATAAAACTAGGCTACACAGAGTTCGTATCATCAACCACAAATGCAACATGTAAACATACATCACAAAGTCAGCTTGGTAAGGTGTCAGACGAATTAAACAACTCAGAAGACTTACTGAAATATCAAACGAACATTGCTCAAGACGATCAGTTGGTTGTACATTTGCGTAGAAGGCTTCGTGAGAATACAAGCATCCAACGGTCTGATACGGATGTGTACAGTTCCCGTTGTGGACCTGATGAACGTAACGACGCCCAGAGACAGAATCCCAAAAAAGAATGGTGGATGAATCGGCCTGAGTAGTTGAAAGAGGAATATGAGACATACAGGATAGCCGTACGAAAGAAAAGGATTTATGTTACCTCTTAAAAGGTTAAGTTTCCATCATACGACGATTACTATCGCTGTGATACACACATTAGGCCGTAAAAGACTTCCATCCCCGAACAGACGTGTTCCCAGTTTATGCTTCCAAGTACTTTTTCACTTCAACATCTAAAGCACATGACAACAATGAACAGAGAGACAAAAACAATCAGTATGTTTATAATGCGTAGACTTATTAATGTGGTGCGGTCATAGGATCTCATGCTTCACCATTTGTCAGGCACATCAGTGACTCATAGTTTTATGATTTCAATTAAACGGTAAACAAAGAAGATGGATGTTTCATTTCGTATCGTTATCACAGCGATTTCCAAACTTCACGAATTGAGTTGCATCGCTACCTCCAATTTGATCTACCAATTATCTGTCCAAAACAACCTTGCAAGCGCTCAGTGGGGTTCGGATCAATTAAACCCGCCGGTCAAAGAGAACCTCGTATTCCAGCGGCTTTCACGAACATACAACTATTCAAACCTCCCGTGGGGTAATAGTGCCACCAGTCCATAAGAAAATAGTCAAGCGGAGGTCGACTGCTGAAATACTATGTTCACTGTAAATCTGCAGATAAAAAGACTAGTTTTTGTAGTTTTCAATAACCGTTGTCTTACTAGGAAAGCCTATCTTTGTTTACTACTTGCGGGAGGAAGCTCATAGTCACCGAACATTCGATTCACTTTCTCTTAGACCTCTTGTAGTCGGCTTTAACATTTTGGCAATGCAATATTTCGGTAACGCGGTCATCCGTAATTCAATACCTTGTTGAACAAACGTACACCCGAATTTCATTATTGTTCAAGCATCGACGTAGACATGTTTTGGTGTGACCTATCCGCACGCGATCACCCAGTTCCGATTTGGGAGGTAGATAACACACTCAGCCTAAGAAACTATAGAGTGGGACGTGGCCGCCACAGGACGCAAATCATATAGGCAAGATCAGGCCATAGCAAAACATTTGATTGGCTATTTTTTTTTTAGAGGAGAAGGGTTAAATGTACTGTGTGGTGCTACATTCCTCTGACTATTTTTCTGCTCAGCAGTGAGTGCGACTGAAGAAAATTACGAAAAGGTCGACGTGGTTTTAACAGTTTGAGCCATCCTATAACACTCGTTACCAGTTATCGCACTATACATCCTATTGGATATGCGAGACTATTCAGCAAAATGGGCAGATTTTATGCCGGTTTTAGAACAGAAATACATTAAGTTGTCACGTATTCTTGAGCAACAAATCAGACTTTGAAATACGCACGTATCACCAGCCGAAAAGAGAGACAAAGGGCAGCCTAGCGACATTAATTCGTAGTATGTAATAACGAGAAAATTCACGCTCAATATAGTTATCTTCCGCATAGGTGCATCTGTGGACGATAGAAGGTGAGAAACAGCAATCGAATGACGGGAAATACAGAAGTTCACATGTAAACTGGGGTGCGCTAGGGGACTATCAAAATTTGGCGGGGCAGCAGTCGAAATATGGAACCTACGATCGTAAACATGGATAGGTAATAATCCGGAACGGAACTCTCTGTCAAGATTACCATTATCATCATCATCACAGAGATCAATACATTAGCGGTTTTCACTGATGCTCAGCTGCCATACACCCCTGAAGATAAAAACCAAAGCCAAAACGAAGGAGTGGCGTCTGTCGTAGTATGACAGAATGAGTATAATTGTACAATCAATGACTGAGAATTAGGAAACGCTTGATGTTCTCAGCTCCCTCAAATTCTTTCACCAATGCTGTAGAAGACAGCACTCAACGGTGATTCACTCACCTCTCTTCAATAACCATGGTTGAGTACATCTTACCCCCTAACGATCCTTGCTATCTCTCGGCCTATAGAAGATAGGTATTGACGAGCTTAATTTAATTGTAACAAGCTTATCTGAGGGTTTATTATATCTTCATCATTACCACCGTCATCATAGACAGCAATACATCAGTGCTTTCCGCTAATGTTCAATTGCCATATAGCCATGAAGAGAAAAAGTAAGCGCTAGCCAAGAAGAAAAAAATAGAGGGAGGGGGATCTAACTATCAAAAATAACTAAGTCAATATTCAAACATTCAATTTGCAAAGTGTCTACACCTTGAGAATAAACAACCGGGCCATAAGTGAAAATAGGACATCAACTGTTCCCTCACGGCTTTCATTGTCAGGCTTCATTAAGTGCATTTACTTCACAGACAATTCGGCCAAACAACGAAAACATTCACGCCCTTGAGCTCGATTAGCCGCCATATCATATACAGGAACAGACCCAGCAATACCTTAGGCTAACAGAGGATAGATACACCTATACCACAACGCTCTGAAAGTCTTCTATTCAATAATCTATATTCGCATGAGACAGCTGTGCTACTACACTGCTGTTGGGAGAATGTACTTTCTCCAAAAAGCTTGCACTACTTGACGAGAAAAGTGAATTTTTCATGTGCATAAAAAAGAAGAGAAGAGATCTAACTAGTAAAAGCAGCTAAGGCTGTATTCAAGCATACAACATCAAGGCGCCCACACCTTGCAAACAAACAACCGAGCTGTAAGTGAAAGTAAGGCGTCATCAGCAAGACAGCTTCCTCACGGCTTTCACTGTCCCGCGTCACTAAATGCACTCACTTCACAGACAACTCAGCCAAACAACGACAACATTCACGACACTCGGGTAGCCGCCATCTCACTTAACGTCTCAAACCACTGACTTTGTGAGTCGCGAGGGCTCCAGCCCGGGAGACGAACCCGATCTACAGTGCCCAGCCCCTCCTTGAATGATTTCATTTGTCTACGCCAGATTATCATTTGTACACCCTGCACCTCACGCCAGTCGGCCGCAGCGTCGGCAAACAGTACTCGGTGTGGCAAACGACTAGCTGGCATCCTTAGTACATGACCTAACCATTTAAGTCTGTGCAAATGTATTAACTGGACAAAAGAACTCATTTGACAATCAAAGCCAAACACCCGCTTCCTAACCTCCTCGCTGCTTACTCGTTGGTGCCACCCGATACGAGCGATTGAACGCAGGCACTAGTGGTCAAATACCTGAAGACGATTCATGTCCCCTACCCTGAACGACCAGGTTTCGCTGTCATAAAGTAATACAGCCCTCACTGTTGTCTGATATATGCGATCCTTAAGTTTCAGGAAATATACCTCTCTGTCGTCACTGGTGTCTCAGATTGGCAAACACCGCCCTAGCCTTGGAAATACGCGCCTCTATTTCATTCCCTACACCTCTGCCGCCGCCGCTGATGCAGCTTCCCAGGTATACAAATCGGTCAACAACGTACTGAGGTGTTCTTTGGTCAATGTGTTGGATTCCTCGTAGTTCTCATGTCCTAGTCAACTTGTGTTGTTTAGTCTTCGTTACAGCGACCTTCTTGTTACACTTCTCTATCACAATCACTGTGCAGCTAAAAAGTTCTTCCAAGATGCCAGCATTTACGCAACAAGGTGTTTGCTGCCATATAACGTGATATGTTGCCAATGTACTGGATGTTATGGGACAGTAGAGACAACCAGGGCTAACGTGCAACACAATACCAATTAAATAGCAATTATACCACAGATTAACATTGGGGTAGTAGGTGAATCAGAATTATCGAGGTCGGAAACAGAACTATTTGTACTGGATCAACTGGACCAGTGAAAAGTCGCAGCTGCCGAACGAGTCATAGTAACTCAGAGAAAAAATATGGAGGCACGAAGTATTTGGTTGGATGGCTGGAAAAACGAAATGGGCGACGTACAGACAAGACGGGCTTACAAACAGCGAAATGCACGTGAAGGCTGTAAGAGGAAAATGCTATAAATTCGCCTGTGCTTAGTAGCTGTCTGCAAGGTGTAGGCACATTAATATTGTATGTTTGAATATATACGTAGTTATTTTTAGTAGTTAGGCTAATAGCCCTTACTCTTCTCATATAGGTTTATTCTTCTTTCTTCTTCGTGGTTGTGTGGCAGGTAAGCATCAGTGTGAACTACTGATGTTTTGTTGCCTATGATGATGATGATGATGACATCCGTAAAGCATGAAGCGAACACATCACCAATGAGGGGCAGGTACATCAAGGATCAGTAACCGTTTTCAAATGGGTTGATCTAGGTTTAATCAAGTAGTCTCTTGTTCATGTGGATGTTTACTAAAATTTTAACTTCAGAGAGAATGAGCCCATCGAACAGGGTTAATATAGTGATATTCGCATATACTACTATCGATTTATTAGTAACCATATTTTTGAGATGAAAACATACGAGAAAAGTTACCACCCAGGCGTGGTAATGCGGAGTTGCTGTGTTCAACGGCAGGTCGCCATTGGGCTGACGACTACCCAAAGCAACATAAGCATCCAGCCCAAAACCGAGAAGTAGCGAACACAACAGATTGGCATGGTCATGGACGTCTCCCCGGTTACGACCCACAAAAGCGAGACCTGGAGACACGAAAGCGTAACCATGAACACATACGGGATAGGGGGCGGTTAACAACCCTGATAGTCGAATAATTGTGACAGTTATGAGCAGCAGCAGCTCATAAGAGTTGGGGAACGAACGTTCAACACGTAATAATTTAGAAAAATGGGTGTGGAAAAATAGTTCTCATTCGCTTAGGGTGAAACGTTATGAACAACATCCAGTAGATCACTCATTGGTGACCGATTTTAACGAACGCAAGCTACGGCTAAAATATTTGCTTGACCCTTGTTGACTTGAAACCAGAAACACCGAGTTGTTAATTTTGAGTTATCTGACCGTCGGTCATAGATCACGGCCTAGAGGAAGCACGATTCATCGTTATTTTTTGTTGTACGGGAAAGCCAACCTAACAGACAGAGGACAATCGACAGGACAGCGAATGTCATACGTCATCTAGGGGGGACTGACAACACTGTTAACTGTATCAACAATTGCCTACCGGAAATTAGTACTGATTGTATGTCAGATAAATCAACTATAAGATCAAGTACTAAATATCCTGGGCTGAATGTGAGTTATGTTCTGGCGGGGCCACAAAGGTGGGTTAAACCATAGGCGGTTTGTGAGTGGAATATATCACGAAGAGTTACTAAAGTAACGCATGCTTACATTCACATCGATGAACCAATTAACAATGTACATATGTGAGAATCATCATCATACTAATGTCCTATTGAGGTTTTATCAACTGTCACATTGGCTTGACGGCGTTGAAAACCAACAGCATAGTTGCTTCCAGGGACTAGTATGCAGATTTCAGGCAATGCTAACAAAGAAAGATCGCAGTTACTAATTCAGGCAAGCACAATCTTCACCATTTCCAGGTGGAAAATCAATATATTTTAATATGTCACGTGAGTTCGAAAACAGCGGAAAAGTATTTTCCATATTTATATTTGTTCTGTTCGCTAGGGAATCAAAGTAGTCGAGAAGCAACATGCCTCTTCGCTACACATACTACTGACAATCCGTAACATTCGGATAGAAGGCAAAACCCATTACGGTTCGAGGCAGGGTGATCTAAATAATGGGACCCGAATATAAACAAGTCAGACCGATGGTAATTAATTGTTTGAACAGAACGAGACTGACAAAATTGAAGATAACGTGACTAAGCAAAAAGATTGTCCTACTAGACAACTGCAGGCCAATTCGATGAATTAATTTGACAAAAGTGACGGCAATACATAACAAGACAACTCAGTTATTAAGTCAAGCAGCTATTCAAAGATAACATACGGAGGTGGTTAAAGGCTTAAAGATTTCCCAAGGTGGCAGTGCAGATGTATAGCGAAACCATAAGATGAAGCGTAATTTTATGTCGTTGTGGGAATAGCCAAAATTTGTATTCTCAAAAACAGAAGTCGGACAGTACCTAGTAACAAGTAGATTAGTCTCACCTTTAACATCACTCATATAATTTATCACCGCGGCCTTCGTATTCAGAAATACTTTTACACAGATAAGACCAGTTAGAAGAGAGGTGTCTTAGGCTGAGGCAAACAATGTACACAATGTTCATAAACAAAGATAACTAAGCAGTTAAATATAATGATTCGGTCTTGACAAGAAAAAACGCAACTGACGAGCCTCAACACCAACAAAACACAATCAAGCTCTTCTTTTCGAAGGTAGTTCGCTGAAATGTCGATAATAACGAAGAAGCCTTAATGTAACCTAAGTATGCAATCCGTATTTAAGTCTGTCAGGAAAGTGTTGAGGAGAAATTAAGATTGTGAGTAAGACTCACGAGCAAGAAAGAGGACATAAAAATCAATGGGGGAAATACTTTACAACCTAGCAGAAGAAAACTGAAGCAGAAATATAACTGGCAAACGAACTTACCAGAGTACCACTGCTCACGTACGCCGCTACCTAAACCACGACATGGCCCACACGGGATAGTTGACACGAAGCGAGCAGCCATGGCAGGTGTCTCAAGGATACGCTGGCCAGATAATGGTTGAACAAAGTTGCACACGAATCTGAACATGATAGTAAGAAAGGTGATGTCTGCGCGAACGAAATGGTCACATCAATTAAGAATTAAATTATAATATGTTCTCCGGTCATGTCAAACTAATATATCATAGTGCCATCAAATAAGCAGTTAATTAGTTCAAAACGATCCTGAGCCCGATCAGATGATATCGTGGCTCGGGCCACTGATCATCGCAACAGAGGCGCACAATAACTCAGGGGGCAAGAAGGTTGAAAAGGACAGAAAATAATAAAATATAGTCAGGCAAAGGGACTAGAAGTGATACGAATGTAAGCACGCCATTGACTGTGGCACACTGCTATCTCGGATAACGTTTCTAGCTAGCGATCTGAGTGATCAGGAGGACCTAAATCATGCAGGCGACGCCTATCCAGTGACTACGTCACTATTTTATCACCATACGGTATTAGTCAACTGTCTCTGGTCTCCAGTATATGATGTCTGATGCAGTAAATGCGCAACTGGCATGCGGAATATATGACCGAATCACCACAGATCGTGCAACCTGATTGGTTGGCTGATTGATCGCGTATCCTGAGCTCCCCGAAATATGCTCTGGTGGACGGTGATCTTCTAAGCTGATGTGGGCGAACTGGTGGGGATAACGATGGTCAAATACAGCGGGCCTCTTTCGTGAGCAAGGTACGCTTCCGAATCACAAAGCAAAACAAGAGATACACAAGTGTTATATACTCTTCTTGTCAATGAAAACCGGACTATTTTTTAACACCACAGATGACGCAAAGGTAACATGTGTTTTTCCTATCCTAGCTGACATTGCATCGGCAATGTGACAAGCTGAACAGATAATGCTGACCAAGTATGTGAAACCGTCTACCGTCTCAAACGGGTTGCCTGGAATAAAGATTGTAGGAGTACCATCTATGTTCCATGCTCCACAGAAGCAAGTAAACAAATAATGACTCTGTCCACGGGGTACAACATATTGTATGAGGAATGCTTACGTGGTTGTGATAACAACCACAAAATATCGGTTTAAACAAGCAATCTAGAACATTGTAACCGCATCACATGAAATTAATTCAGGGTTGATGAATTACACGAAAGCCTCTAGGTTTAGGCCCAGGAATGCAAAGTTAATGCAAACCATTTTGCTATTATCGTTAATCTAACTTCGCACTTATCAGTCTCAACCCTGGACGTTCATAACCTGAGGCAAATGACTCTTGCGTCATGCCAAAACACCAACCACATAACAGGCGAGGTCGGTTTGACTAATCTAGTTCATCTCCAACCAGTGTGGATATCCAAATGTCTCAAAAGTAGAGTAAACGGAGCCCGCAGTATGAAAAACGTGAACATGTTAAAGTTTGGCGGAATGAGTCGCGACGATTCGAGGCGGCGATACACAACAGTTAACGCAGTGGTATACCCGTTACATCGGTAACAATTTGACAAGCCTGTGTAACGTGTATTCAGGCTAAAATAGGTGACGCGGAATCGACGAAGATGGCTGCTGCTAGTTTTGTACTGGTTCTGTAGGAAACGTAAGAAGTTTATCAGTCATTTGTTCAATTCACGCAACTACTTGTCCAACAGACCAATTTACACGGTTGCTCCGTTTTGCAATAACTGCACAAATAGTTCTACCCACTGCTTGCGCACACTTGGTTCAGAATCTTCAATTTCACCCATTGTGGTAAAATGAAGGGGTAAAGAGAGTTGAACAAATATTGTACGAAGGAAGTGAACACAGAGCACAAAACACTGTGATGCTTGACAGCCGATTAACATGGTTCGTCACAAGCGGATAACCGATCGGTTGACCGCAAAGCAGGGAAGGACAAAATTGGTAACATCGTTACCATCTATTTCAATTAGCCCGAATAATCCCTTACCACGGTGACATGAAAGAAGTTCGCCTTGACGATGGACTAACACTTGTATGAACTACCATACATAAATAGTACGGCTATGCTTGCGTAATTACTATCGTCTTCATCAATACCACCAAAACATTAATGGCTGATTCCGCTGCTTACCTACCGGACAACCATGAGAATAAGTCTCCGCGAACAGAGGAAGGAAGGGGAAGAGAGGGGACGTAAATGATGAAACCTCAATGTCTAAACCCACAATCAACATCAAGATGCCCACAACTCAAACGTACAACGAAGTCGCAAATGAAAATAAGACGGCATGTGAAAGATAACGTCAGTGTGGATTACGTTTTTAGCGGTGTCGGGATTCGGAGCGCTGTATGAATGCGGAAATTAAGCACAATTAGAAGTACCATTCTCCGCACAATGATATGTACCCAAGCACGGCAACATGATGACGATGAAATGATTACGATGTCTGTCAAAGTTAAAGGTGTGAAAATAAAAAAAAACGTAACCTGATTTTTGATTAGGTAAGGAACAGCTTGTTGACGGTATAGACTAAAAAGGTTGAAATCCAGCTATTGCCTCAAATTTTAATGGATGCACGTGGATAAGACGACCCTCAGAGCGGTGACAGTTTACAACGATGACATACCGTTTGAGCTGGAAAGTGTTAAATATTCTTAAGGGTTCGTCCAACGACATTTGTGTTCAATTGCATGTATCCGATGAGTAACGATGAGGTTAGGAAGCGCATATCTGGTAGTGACGGTTAATTCTGTTCATTGGTTCAGTTAGTAAGGATACATACAATTTGATGATTGGGCGGTGTATTGAGGCCAGCATCTGACCACCTATCACATTGAACAGTCTATGCTGCAACACAGTGGTGTAAGACTCGAGGCGAGCAGACAGTGACAGCATAAGGAAATGAAAAGAATTACTAGCGGGTTAGTGCCTGTAGCTCGTGTTCTGGTCCCCAGCTGGGGTCCTCGTAGCTCGAAAATAGAAGAGAGCTGTTGTTTAATCTGGTTCGGCCGAATGAACGTTGCCGCTGTTTGTCAGGGTTGCTTGTGGAATGAGGACGACAAATGGAACGGGGTAGTAGAACCAAAAAGGAAGCCGCTTCACTCTTATTTTCAATTCGGTTTCTTGTTTGTAAGATGTGGGTATATTGGTATTGAATGGTTGAATTTTTGTCTAGAGTTTTTGCACACAAAGCCCCACCAGTTTCCATCTTCCCTTTATCACTAAACTATTAATATTTCTTCCTCTCGCAGCACTGACGATGCAGCGTTGAGGCAAAAGAACGTTCAACCGACAAGTGTTGCGATAGACTGATATAAGGCAAATTTCATATGGTACTACTGAGATCACTTTGATAGATAAACCTCAAGAGTGGAAGAATGCAAGTCTATTTGTCCAGATGGCAGAAAATAAGCCATTAATTTGAGATGGCACTGAGGTTGTCAGTGTGTTCCATGAGTTCAATGAGTTCCGTCAACAGCCCACATTCAGAAATACCAAAGTGATTATGAGTAAACTGGTGGAGAAGCTGCTGTTCGAGCTGACTCAGCAACCATAAAACACTTTTTTGGACGTCTTAGAAAAATAGAGTTTAGGATGCTCCGTAAAAGGTAATCAGAAAAAGAGGATGTAAACGACAACCACGCTGGATCAGCAGCAGGAATTCCATTTCAATGAATTGTCTGCAACATAAGAACAGTCAGCGAAGCGTAGCAATAAAAGCCACAAGAAAATGACTTTGTGAATGTTATTTCAATCTTATCTGCAACTCGTTGGATTATAGGCTGAAATGGAGGTATCAGAAATTGAGTTACAATCTACACTGTGTTGTCTCCGAACTAGAACTAGTGGTTTCATGGTTTTCTGACCGTTAAGCCTCGACCCACAAGTATTAGATTATCCGCTTTTCAGCGAGAAACCCAACAGTTTTGCGCAAATCGATCCGAAAGTTTGCACGAGATAGTAAAATGTAATAACTTATTATCACAAAACGGTTTCACGTAATATCAAACTATTGGCATTATAAAACATGGCTGTCTGACAATTACACGACCATTTGATGTGACAACGTCTTTTCATATATGGACTAGGAATATTGTAGGATTCAAGTTTCGGGCTGTGTTCCAGTGAAAATGGTCATCATTACGAAGCGGTAGGGGTAATAATATGATGGGTAGCACTCACACATCGATTCGTCCCGAAAAATGACGCAATGTAATTACTTCATCTCTTACGAATAGCCGGAAGAGTGTAAATCACGAAGTTGTTCGAGATCATACTTCAACGTTGTACGCAACAGGTTTTAGAAGTACAGAAATCCGGTGCTCGTCAGACTTAGCACAAGAAAACAATCGGAGGGAGGAGAAGCTATACATATCAAGCAAAAAGAGTAATCATAAATGAGGTAGCTATGGAGAGCGTTTGCGAGAGTTAGCACGGAAGTTTCCAAAAATTACGATTCGCAGGGTCGTAAAAAGTTCATTGCCATCTGCTTATCGAAAGCTTCGGCGAACATTGTCGTTGGAGAAATAGTACAAAGAACAACGAACCCGTTAGGTTGAGGATCACGCCACCTACAACGGTTACTAACGTGACTTATATAAAGAACCAGAATTCTGTTATGTACGATCAAGTGAAGGTGGCAATGTACTGACTTAGAAGGCTTTCTTTTCGCATAAGACATTCAAATTAGCCTGTTCCCACACAGACTGTCGGTATTTGCAGGCTAATCCAACGGCGGACCTTCTTTGTCCCAACAAGACAACCGTGATATAAACATGGCTTCGAAGAAAAAATAATGTCTAAGGAGTAACCAAATCAATCGAATGAATAATGACACCCTTGGATGAAGTCATCTGAGGTGGTTGAACCGTCGAGTGTTACAACCTGCTTTTAACGATGTGTTCTTCTCAACCCACTAATCAGGTACCAACCGTTGGAAGCACATGCGATTATTCTCCCATTAGCTGGATTTGACGATCCGATCGTTTCAGGGGTGATGGAAGAGCGTATATGAATGAGTATTCATTTGTAAACTTCAGACTGTTGTTCGTATGGCTCATTGTAACAATGAAGCTCAAAAAATAATGTATAATGAGATTAATTAATATGTTCTGATGGCTCAACCGGTAGGCTTCTACTACTGAAGTATATGAAAAATCTTCAAACTAACAAGGCAGACCTAGTTTCACACATGGTTGGCGACATCCGAAACGGATTAGCCTGTCACAGTGACCGAAGCCAAAGGACGCCTGCGCCTTAAACCATCATCACAGGTGGCTTGCGCTGCACCACTTGTGGTTCCACTCACACACCACGTATCCGGTGTAAACCCGAAGGAATAAGACCAGTAGGTGTGTGAGTGAGGCTTTTTTGTCCAGCTGGTCAATGCTGGTCAGCCAATTGAATGCATAGCACGGAAAGAAAACCCTTATCTCTCGGGAAATAAACAGTGAGAGACCGCAATGGCAAGATCTATACCAGGGAGAAAGATGTGTGAAATGTAATGCAAGAAGCATTTCAGTATATGAGTGCATGCTAGTGCATTCCAGAGGGGATGAAGTTAAAAAACAAAACTCAGTTGAACTACGAAAAGATCAGACGAACGATTCATCATTCAATACACCAACAAAGCCCA
>LUCH01002599.1:0-10650 GCA_013368495.1 Paragonimus heterotremus
TGCATATAGGGCTAGTTTTTAGGAAAATGTGCCTTTTCCTAACAGTAGTTGAGTTATAGCTTATTTTTGTGTTTTTGTTACTTGCTTCTTAATAAATCGTCGGAATAGTTACTTTTTTGCACTTGGCATCGTTAACCGGAAATGGGTTCGATTTTATCGTGGAACCAAGGTATTATCGTTGTGTGTAGTTGATATGCTAGAAAATAAAGTGTACAACCATTGGGCAGTTGTAATCTGTGCTTCAATATTAGTTGTTGTAATTCGTTTAAAGAAAACAGCACTCTGTTTGAGTGGTGGATGTGATGGCAGATTGGAAGCTTCAGTTCCTGCTACCCCCAGCCTTTGAGGTTTTTCAATGTAATCAAAAAGCAGTTAGTTAGTCAGACCTTCATAACTCGGGCTGATAGCGTCTTAGACAATCACATGAGCTCTACCAGAATGAGTCCTGATGAACACTATTCACAGAGTTGTCGAGGGCAACCAACTCATTCCTTTTTTGCGAATTGCTGTTCTACTCGCGGTTAGATCCATTGTTGTTACGAGTCAACAGGTCGCTCGATTTTAATTAATGTCTTTCAGCACAGGCCCATCTTGTTTGTCGACTAAAACATTTGTACATCGTTCCTGCCATTTCGGTTCCGATCGAATAGATACGTCATTATACAGCTCACCGCTGTTTGTGCGCCCCAACCATAAGTAAGCTGATATCATTTTTTTTGTCAACGAGCACGTGGTCTTCTAGCTGTTTAGTGGTTAACAGTGGCTTTTCATATAGTCCCTCCCAACTCTGACTGAGCGAGCACTCCTGGAGATTCACGTGCTTATTGGTCACCTAGGCTTACGAACAACACGTTTATCTACACTTTCGGACAAAAAATGGGCAAGCTAGTCTGCATCGTTCTTTCAACACGGACGCGACAAACATTTTATACAAGCTGCATCACCTCTGCTCAGACCTACGGCACTTTTACAGAAGTGCACTGTTTTGTCACTTGTTCGAAATGAATGGAGCAATTCATTGTTACACTGAGCGTTCATTTAACCTGACCGTTCATTTAATCACTAGCTTGTATTCGTTCCTGCAATCTGTCCTCATTCGTTTGCCGGTTTTCGACTTCAGTAATTATTTATTTGGAGTGAATGATATTTTAGTAAGCTCTTTTCTGTCGGCATGTGCGGCTATGGTAAGTGAAGACCATCTCACATTTGTCGGTTCACAGAGTGTTAGCTGACACATGGACCGATCCACGTTCATATTGTATTGTGACAATGTTCAGGTCATTCATCTAACTGCCGGTGGTCGACTGATGACTTCTCATCGTCTTCCACTTTCTAGTTAACCGCCGCTTACTTCTTTTATCCGCTGGTGCATGGAGTTCAGTGGAATTGGTCGGCCAATCAAAATAAGTTCACGTACTGCATGGAGCAACAATGGTTGACCGGGTAACTGACTGACGTTCATCTTGGGTCACGTGAATGGGTGCTTACAGATGCGGCCATAGAAACACGAGATATCCTTATTCTCTCTGAATGGGTATTTTCTCAAACGTCACAGATCCCTAAAGGTGCAACCAGTTTGAGCGAAGCCAATTCAGTCGATCTAAAATGAGCTTGTTTGATCCGTGCTGGCCGAGAGCAACAAGCCACCCTGTGTGTGCGTAGGCATGAAGTCAAGGTTAGCAGATTAAGTATGACAATAATCTGCAGAGTATACATTTATTTCGGGTATGAAAAAACAGTGGACAACTACACTGAGGCCGGAGAGCAAAGCTGCGGCTATGTATGATTGGGTAGTAAAAATGAAGATGGTAACTTTGACAAAAGTATCTTATGGATCGATGTAGTAAGGTTTAGGAAAAGAGTTGATTAATACGGTGTGAAAAAGCGTGATCACTGTGCGGTTAGTAGAGGGAAGTTGAGGGTTCCGTAGACGGTGTTTGAACGAATGAAAATATGGGGAACAAACTCTAATGATCTGTGCCCGTTTTGTTTGACCAGAACTGGAGAAATGAGGGACAGTGGCAATGTTTGTGTAGTAGGACTGGATTTACTAATGATTCGCCCATCATCTGTGCACCACAGCCAGTTTATCATATATGCAGCCAAACAGAAATGGTTAATCCGATATAAGGAAATGGTCGCTTGGTGTCTTAAAACATGCGATCCCGAATAGACGGTAACGAATAAACTGTGTAGAATCATCTATTTTCGGACCACTTGACCCCTGCCAACAGTCGTCCACATCTTCCGTTGTCAGCCATTCGCTGGGCTCTATGTGCTCCACCTTCGCGATACTTAGACGAGCACATTGGTGAGGGGGCTATAGCAAGAGGATTGGGCAGACGAACGAATATTATCAGGAGATACTCTGATTGTACCTGCTGATTGTCATCCAACTGACTGTGTAAGTTGACCCGGGCTGCGTTCTGGTTAGTCGATCATCCAAGCCGTTCTATGTTGTTCAGAGTAGGCAATGCAAAGATATTGCCCGACTCTGAGTGTGTTTGATGGTCAACTCTCATCTTCACGAGTCCTGACCTTTTGATAATTATCGCTTTATATGAACTAATAGCTAGTGATAATCATGTGATACGGGCACACATGGAAGAATGACATAACGTTCCCGTCTTCTGCCCCTCAGCTACCTTTGAGCTAGAAAATTGGCTCAGTATGTTCCACTGCTGGCGTTCTCAATCATGATGTTTTGTCTCACCCGTCTTAACAGTCACGAATATGTTACACGTATTCACACTTACATGTCGTATGGTTTGGCATTTCTTCATTAAAAGCAGTATGGGCCCGTTTAGATGACTATGATCTGTGTGAGGGTGATGGTGAATGTTGTGCGTAAAACGTTTGCTATTTTATAAAGCGCGTTTCGGTTCATTTTGCTATATTGATCCGTTTTACTAACCTCTCTTGTGAGCTCACTCTTATGTCCCTGTTAGAAATGATAGCGACTTTCCGTCAAGTGCTCATGTCTGGGCAGAAAGTGTGCCTATCTATTGAATCGTCCGTTTTATTACGCGCTGAGCCGTTTGGTCCAAAATCGTGAAGGAGAAGAGACGCGGCAACGCCGTCTATTGGAAGAACGAGTCATAGTTACACCACAGAGGATCTAAATTTATGAGACGGAACGATTACTATACATGGTCGACAAGACACAGCGAATTAAATGAGACGATCTTACATGGCAATCGGACGCAAATCAAGTCAAATGAAACGGTCATGTATGGCAGTCAGGGCGTTAGAACAAATCACGTTGTAACGTGATTTGTGCATCAGAAAACAAATACGAGAAAACAGTCCAGATAGCGCACAAGCGTTAGACTGCACGCATGCAGTCTGATTGGTTGAGTGGAACCATACCACCACCCAAGACCATACCATTCGAACTGGGCCGGCCTATTGATGTAGCGTGATGCGTCCTGGCTGCTTTGTTAGGAGATGCGCTTCTTAACACTATCCTTACTTCCTCGGACCGTTAGTGTGCTCCAGTTGCAGTTTGCTAATGCCCTTTTCCGAAAAGCTCACGTGGTTAATTTTTCACATTTTAAACTATGTAGTGGTTATGCCCCGTACCCCATATCTCAGTCCAGTGCCTAATACTCCGCGCATTATACTCCCAGGTAACTAGCGGTTCGTTAAATCTCTGGTCGTCCAGGTCATGTTCGTTGCATTACTGTTTCATAGTGACTGTGATCGTTGCTCTGTGCTCGTTATATTTAGATTCGAATTTGGGATCTTGTTCATAAATTTCAACTGTCATCCTTTCAGATAAGTGTGTTGTAAGCATCACCAACTAAGATATTGCCACACTTAAAAGGTCTAACACGACGAGGCATTACATGTGGGCGAAATCACGCCTAGTCAAGTTTAATTGATACTATCAACCCGTGAGCAGTCAATGTGTCCCATTACTTAGCGACATGCCTGTCTTGGTCTTTGGACCCTAAGTTCAGCATAGAAACGAGGTAATTCCATTCTTCATCAAATCGATTTTGGCACGTGCTATTTTGTTTGCGTATATGTCTACTTGTGTGCATCGTTACAGAGATGCTAACACGAACCAGGCCACGGTGAGCAAGCACACGTTTAGTCCAGTCTCTTCGATCGCTTCGTCATCAGGTCATTCATTCTCCATCGTGTGTGGCCTCAAAGTACGAACAACCACGATGATGCTATGCCTGCTCGAGCTATATGGTGTGAGAAAGGGTAGATCGTGATTTAGTTTTGTGTTATCTGTACGCTTGGATAGTTGCATTGTACTGTACTTCTTAATACTTGGGCGCACTTTACTAATCGGTAGATTATGTGCGCTTGTATGCACACGCGTACCTTCTGCTGACTCAGTTCTGATCGATTCCTCTCGAAACCTTCAACGGTCCCTTGTGCACAGGACCGTTTGCTATGGTACTGCTTTTGTGGTATTGAAGTAAAAACTGATCATGCACAAGCGTGTTTGTTTCTGGCCATGTATGTTCTCGTGTTTACCGGAATGCTGATTGCCATACGGACGCGACTTCCAAATTTTTTTTATCTCTTCGTCTAGGCAAACGAAGATTCAGTATCAAATTGTGGAAAACCTTTACAGACTGTTTCAACTGTCTTCCGATCGCAGCCATTGTGGACGGGAAAATTTTCTGTTGCCACGGTGGTAAGTGGTTGATTCACCTCTGTTCTCCACTGTTACGTTGGCCGATAACAAGACAGTTTCGTTTGATCCGCTTTCAGTAGTGAATACGCGGTTGGGCAATGTACTGGGTCTGTCAACTAATTGTCTATCATGTCGAGCAACACGCTGTTGACTAGTGTAAGGTGTGAGAATGGCGAATTTCGGCTTTGTGCATAGAACCAATAGTTTAAACGCTGTACACTAGTCCAAGAAGTGTTATTTGAATAATCTTGGATGTGTGAACGCTAACGCTGTTTTTCTTCAGGATGAATATTTGATAAGCCTAAATCGGCAACTGCATCTGAAGGATGCACGAACAGACAGGCTGAAATTGATCCTGTGGATAGACTGTGAGATTGATGTTTGACTCCATCAGCTCGTTAACTTGTCCTAGATCTTCCTTTTACGTAGACCTGTCCACAACACACTGAGGTCGATACTTCAGTTGATCCGAGGAGGCCGAGTATGAATGTGCTGTAAATTATTTAAGAAATAAGGGGTTCAAATAGCGCCAGAACATTTTATAGGCCCTTCAGTTTATAGGAGTCTATGTTAGTCGTTGTTTCTTAAGATGGACTATGGAAAAAGAAAACAGACCAGTACCTTTGAGCAAATCTCTGTTCAGAAATTTGTCTGGTTTTCCTGACATAATGAGTTTTAAGTCATCGGAAAAATGGCAAATTTTAATCTTACATCGATTCACATTCTCATCGGCAGCAATACCAAAGCCTGCTTGTCAGACAACTATATAATCCTAACCACAATTTAATTTCAAGGACGAGTTAGGATGAGACTTAATTCGTGAAAGCAATTAACTTCAAGGTGCTTGCTTTTCACAACGAAACATCTAAGTTCCAATTGAGGTTAGGGTAGCATCTGCAAGTTGATTAGACTTTTGTGTACCGTCTCGATTCTCTATTTAACATTACTTCACAAGCTATTCAGTCATAAGCAACTACATCCGTTTCACTAAATCCAATTGGCCGATCTCTCTTCTTAAGTTTCCAGCTGTTGGGACAAATACGACCTACATGGACTAGTCTACTAAACAGTCTCATGTGATATCATTTGGTTTGTGATGTGTTAGACAGTTTTCCATAGATGTTAACCTGTGCATATACATTCGGATATGACGTTGACAGTTTTTGTACGTAATTGGCTGGCTTGCTTCCACGTTCAAAAGTTTAGCTCATTTTATCGAGTCACACATCATTTCAGTGAAGAATTGCGATTTGTTGACCGGTAGTACTTATGTTATGAACTGTAATAAAACACAGAGAACAAAATAACGAAGTGCCAGAAAAGCGAGCTTTACTCAACTCACAATGTGAATACGTTAGCCGACTTAAATAAAAAAGATGTGAATAATACTTACCACTACAAGTGCATGTGCAGCGCATCCGATTCAAATACTTATTGTTACATCATGAGGTCGGCGGCTAAATCTGTGCTCTGCACTTGCTTTTCATTCCTACCTCAAGGCAGATCGATTGAGTTTCCCACCTACCAGTGGCTGTGATTGTTAAAAACATCGTCCGGTAAACTTGCGAATAAATTTACAGCCGATAAACAAGCCTAGGTGTGCACCTCAGCGAGGTGGGCTGTTATTGTTATACCATTCGCGATTGGCAACTATGTGGTACATCTGACTAGATGAGGAGGCTAAAAATAACGTGCAGTATGTCTTGTCAAAAACAGCTGGTTCATAGCACTACGCTGTAACAGTCATTCGTCTTTATCTAAACGATGTGTTATTAGTCCACACTTATCATCTAAGTCACTTGATGAGTCCACTCCTGCTGACTATTATTACGATATCTGGGCTGCAGTTGGACTTTGACAAAGCGACTGACCCTTTCTTGATTTTTTTCTGACTCTACTCCTGTCAGTTGGCAGCATTGGAAGATACACTGAATAAGCGCTGAGTTGTCTGGCATCTGGATCCGCATTTGACGGAGCTGACGTACAGCGTTTTATTCGAGAACTGAACCAATCAATGCAGTTCTGATCGAGGCTGTTGCTTGTTCGATATATTCCTAGTTTGAAAGGTAGTAGGCGTTGATTTTTGATGTGTCTAGCTTCCTGATGAGATGAGTGCTCGATGGCCTATCTGTCTTAGAATCCGAACATCGAGGGCAACATTCACACACTGTAAATCACAGGGTCCCCAGCCTGAAGAAAAGCGAATGATCAGCCCGGGGGAGGGGGCGAACACAAATGACTAGCCTACTGACAGCTGTCTTCGTTTTTTTTCCAGGTTATCGTTCGCTCACATCTCACCTTACATCAATCGACTGTGACGTCAGCTAAGAGTTCTCAGCTTGACAGGTGACTAGATCACATCCCTATTACCTGGGCCAACTTTGAGTCTGTATGGTGTGAAGCGACCAAGTTATCACCACTAGTGGGGCAAAGCATTCTGATCATCAGCGCTTGTCTTGTGAGCATCAGTACAACTGAAAAACATCGTTAACACATCCACAAAATGAACTATTCCCTGGACGACTTGCATATGGTAACTTGGAGCAGCAAATACCTATTGGAATATGGTAATACACAAGTATAGTGACTCTCCGTTAATTACGCCATTTTGTTAGGGTTCTAAAATGAAATATAGCAAATAACTGTATAAAGTCCGCCATTTGGCTGTTACCATGTGAAGTACACGTCCTCAGTGTACTGTGAAGGATGCCTAATGGATAACTGATTTGGACGTGGACCCGTTTGTCAGAGTTCTATCCGAATAGAGCAGATGAAAAAACAGACAAAGCAAGATTTATGCTCTGGCGGATCTCGCTCAATCTTTACTAGTGTTTATTGTGAACGAGCTAAATGTAAAAATAAAAATGACTACAGTTTAAGGCTTGCTTGGTTGCTACCAAGCTGGTGTCAACGTTAGATACATGTAAGGTGTGTACAAATCCGTTGGAAGTAACAGAAGTCATTTCAAGCATATTCTGTAAATGTCTATCACTTTTCTTTTGTGAGAACCTGTGACAGTCCTACTAGACACTGCTGGGAAGTAAGCTATATGATTGTAAGGAAAGGATGCTTTGGTCTCTAGAATTACTTGTTTTTATTTGCTGATGAACAGTGTTGTGACCCCCGTGGTCAATGATAACCAGAAGTACTTAGCAAACGAATGTGCGATATACGAGTCGCAACCATGTAGTGCTTAGTGTAACGGTTCTCAAAACTCCGGAAGAATACAAAAGACCTCAGCCGAGGATTTGTTTACTCTCAATCTAGTGTTAACGTAGCAAACCAACGTCTGCGTATATATTGATTGGTTTTGAAGAATCTCACCTTAATTGATTTGGTGAAAGTAAGTTCAGCCAATCGAAAGACAAAAGAGAAACAAATCTCCAAAATTGAGTTTCAGTACATTATGACGCGGGAGGATGAGATTCAAAATCGGATAAGTCTCGAAAATAAACCATTTTCGGGTAAATAGACTCTCCTCAACACATGTGAGAGTGATATCAATCGTTTTTTTGTCCCAAAAGGTTGTGTTGAGTGTAAGACTTTACTGCTGATTAACACGGGAACAACCCAGAATGACTAAAGATTGTCATTCTCTCTAGTTTACTATGACTGTTACCAGCTCACTGTTTACTATAATTCACTTGAGTTTAAGGTGGAAGATAACTCGATTATGGGACGTCTTAAAGTTACTAATATCAATCTTCACAACTGACTGCTTTTAGGATTAAACATCTGTATACTGTGACGAATAGGTATTGCCCACCAGTTTGAGTGTCGTATTTCTAACAGGAACATACAGGAACACGGGACTCAATTTGGATAAATGGTTCTAAATCCCGTGACTTGCACCCACTCTGCTAGTGATCGGAAAACAGAACGAACGATAGAATTATCATGTCAAAATAGGATTTTTTTTTCAAAAAAGTAGTGACATCAATAGTGTGTGTTTGATGGCCAAAGTTAACCGCCAGCGCACGACCGCTTTCATGTTTTTTGCTATTCCTCATTGAGTCTGATCTAAACATCAAAGACACTTCACAGAGGAGTTATTATCTCCAATAGTATTGTTTTCTGTGATTATTGGTAACAAGTATGAAACCCATCTATGCTTGTCTTCAAAATCCACTTTAACCATGTTATCATTTTCAAGGTTTACTTTGCGAAATACAGCAACCCCTAGTTGATTCGGCACTTCAGGTGACCATCAAATGTTGACAAATTGTACACACTAATGAATCGACGGAACTCTGTTTGTTTTCCGTTTATCGTGGCGACTCGAGCTTGTTAAGGGTAGAAATTGACAAAGATATGATTAGCGCGGATTTATCATTGTTTACTCCATTAACCCTATCCCGTTAATGAGTATATCGGTTTTTTTTTATTAATAACCAACACTTCACCGCTTATGTCAAGAAATTAAGGTTTACGTTATCAGAACCGTAGTGCAGCGTTCACAGTGTAGAACGTTTTTTGTTTGTTTGTTAACGGCTAATACTTTATGGTAATCGTTTCTCACATTACAACAATTAAGTATCTATGATAATCATAAACTCACTTGACCTCACAAGGAACGCGTTTGCAGGCTAGAGGCGTAATGTAAGGTGAGAGAGATGTTATTTTTGAAAATGAGTGTTGATTGTTTTGTTGGATATTTTGAAACTTCGCCCATTACTAGAGAGCTCTTAAATTTCCATTGCTTATTCGGAGGTATTTCTTCAACAGATATTTCCATAAAAAAATGAAACTGTCATTTCCTGCCGCGAACTTGAATAAAGCGAACACAAGAGTGACGTTGGATACGTTATGCTCTAGCGGATTTCGCCAAATTTTTATTGGCTTATTGTGTACGGGTTAAGTACACGAACGTATGAACCACAAAAACGGGAACAGTTTAGAACGTGGCCGGTTGTATGAGCGCCACAAATGGTTTCTTTTTTTGGGTAAAATTGGAATGCTGGCGTCTGATTGCAATCACCCCTGCATACCATAGTAAGCATTTGCTTCGAATTGAGAACGGAACATGAAATGACTGTTGAATTGGTCACATCTTGCATCACTAGATGGAGATCAACGGTACTGACTGTGGGTGTTCACTGTCAAACCGTTTGTTAGATCCATTTCGGTGAGAAGCCAACAGTCCTGACTACAAGCTGACAATCAGTTCCGCCAACATAGGATGCTCTGTAACCGAGGCGTCGGTTGTTTGACTGGGAAGCATGCGCATTCAGATCGTTCTGTACACGATTACTGAATTCGTAGCAACGTGTTTGCACACAGCAGCTAATCTCTAACATTGCCCAACATCATCATAATCATAGACAGCAAAACATCAGTGGTTCACATTAATGCTTAACTGCCACACAATTACGAAGTTAAAAACAAACCCTGTGCATGAAGAAAGAAGAAAAAAGAAAGGGATGGAGCTAACTAGTAAAATTAGCCGAGCCTATTTTAAGTCATTCATGATCAAGGTGCCTACACCGTACGAACAAACAGTCGAGCTATAAGTGAAAGTGAAGCATCATCAACAAGACAGCTTCCCTACAGCTTTAACTGCCTGTGTCATTAAGTGCACTCACTTCGCATACAACTCAGCCAAACGACGAAAACATTCATGTCACTGAACCCGATTATCTCCCAGAGAGAGTCCTGCATAATTTCCTCTATGACAAAACTGAACACAAATGGTGGAACTAGACAACCTTGACGTGTGCCGCTCCTAGTGCTGAAAATGTCACATGGTTCGTCGTAAAACATAACCTGAGCTGAAGTATGACAATAAAGCGCCGACAGTATGTTCACATACTTGGTCGGTACATCCCTGCGTTTAAGCGACTCTAAAAGTGTAGATCGATCCACCGAATCCAACACACCATTAAAGTCGAGAAATACGGCAACTGTGGGCCGGCGGTACACACGACGCTGTTCCAGAATTTCATCAATGCATCCCTGCCGAAGGCAAAACCCTGCCTGTTCTTAATGTTTTGCCT
>LUCH01002599.1:21968-39676 GCA_013368495.1 Paragonimus heterotremus
ATGGCTGCTAGCTCTTTCAAGGAAGGTGTGGAGATGTTAGTAGAGACTTTGACTCAGTGTTTTCAATCTGTATGGAAATCGGAGACTATTCTTGCGTGCTGTATTCACTCGATAGTAGTTCCCATATTGAAGAAAGGTGTTCGGGGATCTTACGAAAACCACAGGGTGATTATCTTGACTCTAGTCATCATTAGGGTTCGGACATCAACCATACTTCGTCGACTTACTGCAGCTCGCGAGGCAAAACATTAAGAACAGGCAGGGTTTTGCCTTCGGCAGGGATGCATTGATGAAATTCTGGAACAGCGTCGTGTGTACCGCCGGCCCACAGTTGCCGTATTTCTCGACTTTAATGGTGTGTTGGATTCGGTGGATCGATCTACACTTTTAGAGTCGCTTAAACGCAGGGATGTACCGACCAAATATGTGAACATACTGTCGGCGCTTTATTGTCATACTTCAGCTCAGGTTATGTTTTACGACGAACCATGTGACATTTTCAGCACTAGGAGCGGCACACGTCAAGGTTGTCCAGTTCCACCATTTGTGTTCTGTTTTTTCTTGAACCATCTGATAGTTTGCTGTCTACGATACTGGTAGGATGTCGACGTCGACCTCGCATGTGTTCTATCGCTGACTGATCTTGATTATGCTGACGGTAACGTGTTGCTATTTGGCAACTTACATTCAGCACAAACTTTGCTAATGGTTATTTGGCGTTCTGCTTTGCACCTCAGAATGAACTTCACAGGCTCCAGGTGCAAAATGCTCCTGAAAGACCGCTGTGATTACGTAGACATATTGTTTGCTTATGATGTCGTGGAAGTTGTTGATCAGTTTGTGTACCTGGGAAGCTACAACAGCGGTGTTCGTGGTGTAGTTAATGAAGTGGAAGCGTGTGTGTATAATACTAGAAATGTAGTCGCTAATCTGGGACACGTCTGAGGTATCTCTGTTGGACATATGAGTCGCATATAGAAGGCGACATTGAGGGCTACATTACTTTGCCGCAGAAAAACCTGACCGCTCAGAGTAGAAAAGATGAACCATTTCCAGGTAATTGACCACCGGTGTTTGCGTTCGACCGCTCGCGTGGGGTAAGCAATGAAGAAATTGGGAAACTGGTATTTGGTGGCGATTTTCAAACGATTTCCTTCGTTCAATCCTTTTATTTGCACAGACTTAGATGATTTGGTCATGTACTACGGATACCAGCTTGTCGTTTGCCACACGGAACACTGTTTGTCGATGCTGCGGCCGACTGGCGTGAGGTGCGAGGTGGACAGATGATGAGCTGGTGTAAAGAAATGCAATCGTTCTCGAAGGGATTGACCACCGTAGATTGGGTTCATCTCTCAAGCTGCGACCCTGGCGACTCACAAAGTCGATGAATGGAGACTTTACGTCAAATGGCGGCTAAACGAGCTTAGCGGCGTGAATGTCGTTGTTGTTTGTTCGAGTTGTCTGTGAAGTGAGTGCACTTATAATGATGCATGGCAGTGAAAGCCGTGAGGTAGCTAGCTATCTTGCTGATGATGCCTTACTTCCATCTACAGCTTGGTTGTTTGTTTTCAAGATGTGGACGCCTTGATGTTGAATGTTTGAATATAGACGTAGTTGTTTTTTGGTTTCTCCGTTTTTTCTCTCTCTCTTCGTATATGGGCTTTGCTTTTTCTTCTTCATGGTTGTATGGCAGTTGAGCATCGATGAGAATCACTGATGTTTTACTGTCTTTTATGGCAATGTCCATTACCAAAGCTCGATTAGGTTTTGTGTACGTTGGCCACCACCGGTGCATTCTTCTGAATATTCTCGTCTATACACCCTCGGTTCACGCATCGCCTCCACACACCTGCGTCACGTACTAACAGTTCTTGGCCACGAGTATGTGACATAAACACCACGTGGTTAGATGTCATACCGATTAACCTCTCTTCGAGCCTGCTACACTCAACTCTGTCGTTTAGTTCACCAGCTGTGTTGGCTGGTGTACATTTTTTATACGCTACCTACCACTTGTGACATTATACGTTGCTGGATCACTATGAGTTAAAGTAATGGGTACGTTAGTAGGCAGTCATTAAAGCGTTTGCCAAAGGCTGTCCATCCTGCTAGTCCTGACAATCCATCTATATTGAAACCATTCTCGTCCTTACTTCTGCTCAGCCATTTTACTCCTTTTGTCGCCTTACTTTTCTGCATTCATCCCTTAGGCTTTTAATCAGACTTCCTTTACTCTTCAGCACGACAATTCGGCCTACAATTTAACAGCAATCCAGTGAACGACACATTCGATGCCTAACAGTCAATCGCTCGTATCCGTTAAGTTGATAAGCCGACTTATTTCAATGGTCGTTTGTAGTTGTTGGTCACGTCCAATTTGACACCCAGCTGACGAACTTTCGATGTGTTTTAAACCGGCAGCTCAAAACGCCTCGCGATTGAAAATTCGGAAAACTAAGGAGGAATCTACAGACTTTCATGAGTACTTTATAAAGAGAGAGCAACTGGTGGTCGCAGTAGTCTGCTTGGATGGCTCTCTCGAAAGTGTCAAAATATAGATCTTTTACTAGTTATCTATTCAAGACTGTATTGACGAACCGGAACGTTAGTATCTTGAGGTATCCGGTTATTCTAGTTGGCCAATATTCGTGGTAAACACACCTGCAGTTGCGCTTCATGAGTTGAACTAATGATAGTCTGACCATCCGATTAGCCGGATGACAATCCAAACACAAATCAAACCACCACTTTATATTGAATGAATACTCACACTGTGTTGAATCACCCATCCTTAAACCATCTTCTTGAGAGAATCTCCTGACTAATCCATCCATGTTATCGTGTTAAGTTATCTGAAAGAGTGAGGTTTGCGTTCATGATCGGTTGCTAACCGGTGACTAGGTGAATGTTCAATGTTCAGGGGGGGTCTGATTAACGATCGATACCGAAAAACGAACAACGGATCATTTTATTCATTCGGATCGTTTGAGCATTCAGCAGATGTAAATACACACTGTCACCAACTCTGGACTGGGGACAGAACACTTTCTGTTTTTTTTAAAATAATCTGTACCTGTTATGCGCTTCAAACTAACCGTTCGCTTGTTTGATTCAACTGTACATATGCGCATGTATTCGTATGATATCTGTTGAACGCCATTCATTCTCGACTGCGGTTTACGCATTTTGATGCACTTTCAATCAACCAGTTTCGAAAAGAGGTACTGAACTGTAGCTCCGTTTCCTGTAGAGCTCATCAGCAGTGCATATCGTTTTCCTGACCGGTCTACAATCTCATTAAGCACCCACTTTGACTGCCACACCATGTCTTACATTAAGCACAAGTGAATTACCGTACGTGAACGCTTAGCCACGCTTATTTGTGAGTAAATCTCAGGTTGTTTGATCATCTCTAGATGAAATAACTGCTGCCTGTTAAATCCGAGTGATAATCCCAACGCGTTGACCGACCACATACCATCTTCTTGTTTTTCGCTTCTGTTTTCAATATCTAAACTTCTAGGCTGCGTGTGCGCATGTCTCGACCTTTCTTGATTCGGCCAGTTCGAACTAGGAGACTGGGCTTTGAAGTGAAATTTTGTCGACGCGGTTGTTCAGTCTGTCACCACCAGTCCAATGGATATGTCACTTTGTTTTAAGTTGAACATAGAGGATTGCGTATCGTTTGTTTTTTTAACTCGCCGATTTGCGTTTTGTCCGCAATCACACCGGACCCTTGTGGAAGCGGCACTTATCTATGAAATCTTATCTTCATGCATGTGGCTTACAACGTTCGTTAGTGTTGTTTCTGTCACAGTCTCTGTGTGCGTTTTGCTGTCAGCTTGTACTGCTACTCGTCTTATTGTAAACTGAGTGTATATTAATGTAACGGTCAATGAATATCTGTGCGTCAGAAGTGCGCTAGGCGCAGCTGTGGTCATCTTATTTGGCACTCAAATCCTGAGGACCATTGGTGAATTTTAGGTCAGCTATTGTTATTTGTGAATTTTTGAAAGTGTACTTGATTTTCCTCTCTTGTATGCCTGCATTTAAAGGAGAATGTTATTTCAATCTCTTTTTCTGTTAACGTTTAATGTCCGTTACGTTTTTCTCACTTCAGGATTATCACCCGATTTACAGAATATGGAACAAATCCGGCGTATTTTGAGGCCGTCAGATATCCCAGACACGGGTGGGTGTATTATTATTATTATTATTATTTCAACGGGAGTCTTATATCTAATCTTGCACATTGTTTTCTTGGCAAAAATCACATCACCCTCTTTCAGCCTATATTTATATACGGAGTACTGAAGTCAGCCGTCTCGGATAGACGGAACACCAGGTCTCAAAGTATATATATATAGTTTCTGGCCTTAGTAATAGCCACATTTGTGTTCGCTGTGCGATAGAGGAAATAAAAGCAGGGACGTAGATAACAGAGAGTGTAAGATGTTTTGCGCATTGACATTTCGTTCGCATCTCATCGGTTACTTTTGCGAAATTGACATACAAATTATATAGTGACGGGGCAAGCAGCTACACAAAATCGATCTAGTCATGAGACAGTCAATTAGGTGACCAAAGCGGAAGCAGTAAGATGCAACTGAAGCGTATTGATTATCAAGAGCATGAATAAAATTGCTGTAGGTCAAATGGGTAATAGGTGTCCAAAGAGAGAGAGATGGTTCGAAACAAAAAAATCCATACAGATTAAGTGCAATTGGTGAGATAGGGTTAGAAAATCTATACGGATCAAACAGAATTAAACAATGGTTAGATGGTATGAAGAAGAATACGCGGGTCTAAAAGGTTTGGGTTTTAAAAGAAAAAAATACGAAGGTAAAATGGAATCAAAGAGTATTAGTTGCATTTTTACCAGCATAGCGCAAGACTAGTCACCAAATGTTTCTGGGCGCATAAGGTGGGGTTCAGCCGATGTATTGAGACAGTTTCCGCAATATTGAGAGCCTGTTTAAGTTTCGGTCTGAAGAACACTCTAAAGGCAGTCTTTGGGTCCACTGAATGTCCGGTCTGTAGAAGGTGCTTTGTAATGGCACTGACGGCACAACCGACTCCCGAATTCAAAAGCCATTTCGGTATGTGTTCGCTGATGCGTGTGCCAAGGTGCCTCCTAGTTCTGCCGACGTATCTGCTTCCACAGACAATCGAACGTGTATACAATGTTGGATTGGGCGAAAAGGGGCACCACATCCTTTCTGGGTGTAGTTGGAACACGGGTAGTTTCATCCACGTAGACGAGATGCGAACGAAATGTCAATGCGCAAGACATCTTACACGTTATTATTGGGAACCAGTGTTTCAAAATATAACAGAGAGTGCTTTTTGGGGTCTGATGGACTTGGACGTTTAGGTTGTGAGTTTTGTTGATATGTGAGCTCAGGAAGTGGTAGTGACAGGACTGTCTGAGTTGTCCTAATATTACGCAGTTGGTTGGAAAGCGGTAAACAGAGGTGTTTGTAATCCAGCCGACTAATGCCAGTTAATCATCTAATAGGCTAATATGAAAGTGAAGCTCTTATCTCTCGGGAGCAAAATTACAGATAGTGAGATGAATTCACTCTAGGAATATCAGATAGGACGGATGAGGAACTAGCAGAGCACAATGATCTACATTTATTTCGTTGGTTGATAGAAATGAACTGCTCTTAATTGGGCTAACCGACGCGTATCTAACATGCTACCGTCAATTAATTGAGGTTTAGGTGTGTGTTCTTCATTGACCTACCGATCTCAGCCAGCTAGCGCATTCGTCGCACAGTCATGTGGCCATGGACTGTAGCGCCAATAGTCATCATGTCTGTCACACACTTTACTTTACGTCCGCAAAGCTATCACCTGACTTGACTTTAACTTTTTGGGTATAGCTTTTCTCTCAAGTTTTCGAAGAAAAGGTATATTTTCAAGTTTTGGGAGTTGGTGTGTTGCTACCACTAAGAAAACCAGATGGCAGTCTGTACGAGAAACAACTTTATCCGCGGTGTACTATACGTCGCATCATACCACTGTTGAAAGGCTTTTATACTGATTTTTATAAAGAAGTCCTGTCGACATCCCATGTGACCCAAGCTATGGACGCATAGAGATCTGACAGTCAAACAGTACAGTCCACCCATCACTTGGAGGTTGATCCGTGACTTGGTGATATGCCCGAATGCATTCAGTTGGTCAGCTCAGAGACGCCCGTAGTGTTCTAAGAACCATGTTTATGATTTTGTTCCCCCTATGCGCCGGTGCATTTGTTTATTCATTCATTGTTAAGATCACAAGATTTCTCGCTATTCTAGAGAAATTATCATTTTCGTCTATACGCTGCAAAGTAATACATTTTTTTAAGAAGCATATTTATTCAGTCGTTGCTGTGTCTTCATTTTGCTCTAATTGTCGGATGCTTTTTAGCAGTGTGTGGGCCTGAACCTCATCATCATCATAGACAGCAAAACATCAGTGATTCAGATCGTTTCTCAACTGTCACACAACCATGCAGAATAAGAAAAGCAAACCTCATATACCAAGAGAGAGGGAAAATAGGGAGACGAAGAGGGACTTCATCACCAAAAGACAACTACATCTATGTTCAGACATTCAACATCAAGGTGCCTACACCTGGCAAACAAACAACCAAGCTGAAGGTGAAAGTAAGGCATCATCACCAAGACAGCTAGCTACCTTACGGCTTTCACTGCTACGTGTCATCATAAGTGCACTCACTTCACAGACAACTCGGACAAACAACAACAATATTTTCACCGATTAGCCGCTATATCATCCATCACCTCCATTCACCGACTTTGTGAGTCGTGAGGGATTCAGCCTGAGTGACGAACTCGACCTACAGTGGTCAACCCCTTCGTGAACGATTACGTTTCTCTACACCAGCTCATCATTTTTCCACCTCGCACCTTACGCTAGTCGGCTGCAGCGTCGGCAAACAATGCTCGGTGTGGCAGATGACTAGCTGATATCCTTAGTACATAACTTACCATCCAAGTATGCGTAAATGTAAAGATTGAACAAGAGAATTGGTTTAAGAATCCGTGCTACACACCCGCTTCCTAACTTCCTCGTTGGTGCCACTCGATACGAGCCATCGGTGGTCAGCTACCTGAAGATGGTTCACGTTTTCTATTTTGAGCGGTCAGGTTTCTCTGCGGCAAAGTAATACAACCCTCACTTGTTTGATCTAATTGACCCTTAAGCATCTCTGTCGTCATAGATCCCTCCAGATTAGCCTGAACCTTGCTGTGTATTTCTAACAATTTGATTCTGTGGGCACTCCAATGCCCACTCCACTCCCCACTCCGATGCCTTACGCTGATGTCACCACGAGCTATGACGCTCGTAGTTCCCTTGTGAACCGCATACGTGAACTTACAGTCACACAACTGGCGCTTGCTGAACTTTCGCATTTCCATCAGAATCGCACTCTAGACTTGTCGGTTCAAGGCTGCCTACTCTTATGTTCCAAGATCGATGTAACGACGCGAGTGACTTGGCTAACATTTCGGTATTACGGCTTCTGACCGCCAGGATTACACTGGACTGTTCTTGACAGCCTGTTTGCTAGTAATCCGATTTACGTACCTTACCCGGTCTGATCGCGATGGAACTGTGCCGCTACAACATCCATGCCGCAGCCTTGAGTAGGGCAAGACTTGCTGTCCAAGGTAAACTCGGGAAACCGGACGCTGGGCACATATACTGGCTCGGTTATTTTGCTAGTGTCATTGAGCACAGTGTCTATTTGTCAGTCGCTGATCACATCCATTATTTGATGATGGACCAACCACATGGCATCATCTCCTAGTAATGCCCACTCGCCTGCTACTCGGTTTAGGTGAGTCTAATACATTTCTTCGTGTTTATGATCCAACTATGTATAACACCAGTGATACGAGGAACCGGTTCTGTGATCAGCTTCTTCTTACAATTAACTGTTCACCGGTGAGTGACCCACTATTTCTTTTAGGCGCCTTCGACGCGTAGGTTGGCCTCAAGTCAGCGATCTGGCCGGATGTTCCTGGACCTTACAGCACTACTGCAGTCAATGATATAACTGTGACCATCTGTTCCATTTATGCGCTACCTACTAACTGGCTATCACCGACAGCCGGTTCCAGTTGGGTGTGAGTGATATCACTACCTGAACTGACCTCTGAAATGGTCATCATTTGCTTGGCTGCATGATCGTGCGACATCTGCGAACTATGTCCGATGTGGATGGTATGCGGAGCTGAATGTATCACGAACCTTAGATATTCAGGACCGGACTTGTCTACATTTGCAAGCCTGTTTATTATAGATCAGATGACCAGAGACACAGGGTGAATGTTAGGCTACCAGGGAACTCAAAGACAAGGACTATTTTCCAACGTACAGTCGCTGTTCGTTTGGAAAACTCTCATATCCCCTTCCCTTTAGGGTTTGGCAGCATCCTACGGAGCGGATTTCAGCAGCGGCAATCATAATAAACAGCATTCAGTGCCAAAAACTCTCAGGTTGGTTCAATGACAGTGATGCATTACGTAAGGGGAACGGACCTAATCAACGAGGACAAGAAGGGTTACATAGCCCCAGCCGCCAACTCGCTGAAGCACGATGAGCTGTGTCATCCGTTGGCTTCACAAAAAAAAATATTACTTGCTCAGTGCAATTTCTGGTCCGTTCGTCTAGTTTGTTAAAGGATTACTGGGCCTGGCCTGTAGTGTTTGGTGCACTCAACGAGAAGACATCATGAGAATCTAACGCAAAGGCGTCGGCAGCCTACTGAGTCGGCCTGATCTTATTGACTGAGTGCCAATGAACAACTTATCATGAAAAAAGAGGCCTACACTAACTCCGGACCTGACAAACGTTTTGAGGGCACAGAACAATTTCGAAAACAAGAGACTATCGGCAAAGGTGGGTTGCCTGGGAAATTTTTAAGGTATGGCGGTTCATCTTTGTTAGGTACTCTGCTCCAGTTGGTTCACTTCATTTGGGAACAGGAAACAGTCTCACAGGAGTTTACAGATAGCCTCATTAGTTCCCTTAGCTTGTTACACTTTCTTTCGCTCATAGGCTGCAATCGATCAGCCGTTTTGTGGCTGGCCTACAAACGAACAAGCAGCCATTACAGCAAAAGCCCTTTCTCAGCCCATTCTGGGCTGTGGTTTTACATAAATATTAGTGCGCCATCGTTTGTGGTTTTCTGTATCCGCCGACGTTCGTTTTATCGAACGCTTATTGTTAGAAGCTATACATTTCATGACCAACGTAGGCTGTGCCGGTTGAAATGAAATATGCCGTTGTCTTGTATAGGTAGTTCGTTGTTTTGTTTGCATACGAAGTCCTTCTGAAACTTTTGCAACGTTTATATACATGCTTTGGTTGTTTCTTCCCTCACCTTAGTTCATAACACCTAGTCACCCGTTCTTAAATTATGTGAGTAAAGCTTATGTTCGGCGCAAACTTGAGTGTGTTTCATCTGGCTTCTTTGCTCCGCTTCCTTCACTCACCCTATCATATGATATCAGTGTTTGTACACGTGATCTACATCACGTTGGCTTATCACATTTTTCCGTGTCTATTCCACATTACTAGACGGAATTGTGCCGGATGAGCTCTACCACGTTTACTTACTGTTTGCTTAATTGTGATAACAACCCAACGTGACTATCACACGATCGCCTGTGTTCGCTCCGTCGTGAACTGTGTTTACTTCGCTCACCATCGTGTACAGATCAATACGGTTGACTCAAAGAGGTTTCGATTCTACTATCTGTCATATGTTCACTCATGAGCTTGCGCTGTCGTACTGAAAACGGCACCGTCTATCAGTCATGTGATTTTGTTTTTGAGCTCTGGTTGCCGGGACTGACCTGATGATGATGATGATGGTCTAAGCCTTGACACATTGACAATAACCGTCCTACATGCTACCTAATTTGATCTGTGAGAACCAATGCTTTATAACGTAAAAGCTACATTTTATTACGTTTGCCTGTGCGATACTATTCGGACATAGTTGGGACAGCGGGACTGAAGTACTAGTGTTTGAGATGTGGTTCTACCAGTGCCTATCAGGTGTAGTCTTCCTTAGTTGTCAGCGTGGCTCGAAATTTCGCGATGACAACGGTTCATTGAACTAAAAATGGTTCCATATCAAATGTTTCTGCGTAGGGTTAATCACCGTCACGGCGTTTAAAGCGATAAATGATGTATCCTGTAAACGAAGGTCTGATTAATTTTTTATAAGGTTCCGTACAGAGAAGTTCGACTAATAGTGGGGTGCAGTTGTCGTGCACCCCAGCGAATTCAACTTTTGATCTTGATTACTAGTACCTTCCATACAGTTGTGTATCACAAACAGATCAAAAACGTTTTCATTTTTGAGAATATATTGAAGAACATCGAGCAACAGACAACGCGGATAACACGTTTATATGTCCACTCTGGAAGATTTTCTTTCGGAATCGGCTAGTAAAGAATGCTCTGCTCATTCCTTTTTCGACTCTCTATCAGCGTTTCGGTCTTCTTTAGACAATGTCACGGAACACTTTTGGGTTCAGAGTACACCATTGTTGTCTTACGTTTGTCTTCAGCTTAGGCGTTGGGCCTTATATCTCGGTATCTTCATCTATTTGCGCAGGAAGTATATTGCTGAGGTTCTCAATTAAATTTAAATCGTGTCTCTGGGCTGATCACTTCAACACACGTAATTCCCGAAACAGGGGATACTTTCGTGAATCACCTCGCTGGTGAATGACTCTCATTGATACTTGTGACGTGATAAGCGGCATAGAAGACCTTCCCATTGTGTCGATGTCAGATTTGCAACTTTACTTGCCATCCAGTTTGTTCACTTCACTCACCCCTTTATCTGTGAATGTGCAACAAGCCATTACTGGTCACCACTCCTAGCGTTTTTTACCGAAGCACATCACTTTCTAGTATCTTGTAGGTACCACGTATAAGGATCGCCTAAATATCACAACTTCCCGCTGAGGTGTTTATGGGACAGCTTCCAGTGCACTTCCAGTTATGCCAGTTATCCAACGTCCTCTGAATTGTTTTTGTCGAAATCTTGAAAGCAAGTGTGTTTCTTACCCTATAAAAGATGTCAACAGCGTGCATTTGTACGCTTAACATTTCACTGTATCTTCGCAAGAACACTGCAGTTAACTGTTACCTGTTCCATCGGACGAACTTATGTTGTTGATTCCCCTCGTTAAGTTTATACCGAAAGAAAACCTACTGCTGACGAACCCATTATGTTATTATTCTTTCGCTTGAGTGAAGTTGATGGTTGTCCTCTTTTACTATGGTCTTTCTATAGACAATGGTCTCCCAAGTAGCTGCGGAAAGCTCATTATGAGCTCCAAATTCACTTGGCGATCGTTCATGGGGTCCAGTTCATATTTTTGAACGATACGATCGAGCGTGTTTCACTGTCATCCAGCATCTTCCATCCTGCTTGCTAAGTAGACTCATTTTCGTTCGACTGACTGTTTGTCTAATTCAAAAGTTACTACTGGTCCATCGATCTGTCAGAATACACTTGCCATGCCGTTCCCTATATTTTCTCGGACATCATTTGATTTGTGTCTTTAAGCCTATCTGACTCAACGTTTACACTTTATGGTTTGGTACACTGGAATTTCCCGTAAATAGTTGGATGGTCTTATTACAATATGAGGGGTCGATTTCAGAACGACATTAATTCTAACCTGTCTTTATGTTCAGTGAAAACTATCTCGACGTAGACAGTTGGAGTGTGTGTTTCTCATGTGGGCTTGCAAAGGCGTTCCACAATCCCCACACGAAAGAGATGAAATGTTTAAACGTTTAAACTTTGCCATGGATAAAACAGTGATGTGTTGTAACCAGCTATTATTTGGGTCGACGATAGTTATTTCAATTGTTTGAACGATAAAAAAGTGAGGCTTCCGATCAAGCTGCTGTCTAGCTGATATACAAGTCAAGAATAATGAGACTATTTGGATTACGTACATCTGCAGGTATACCGAATGCAATACTCAAAAGTTAAACCAACATTGACAGTCGACTTTTGTACAACTTGCTCAAAAGTTCATTGAAAAGGGCAGTGTAAGTTATTGAACTGGATGGTTACAATATGTGCTGCTAGATCATTCCACAATTGTACCATACTTCTGAGCGCTATAGAGCTGGGTTGTGTGTAGATTTTTTTGCCTACTTCCTTTTAGTGTTGTACAACATTCATCTTGGTTTGTGAGTAGTGTGACACGTACGCTGGAGAACTAAAGCACTGGTCTTAACGCCAGGAAGACAACAGATCAAAAGGGATTAGTAGAAACTTGCCTATGCACTATGTCAGATATGTAACTAAAGCGAATGATGATATACTGTTGCCCAACGGGTGCGGGTACCCGTCAGCCATGTAAATTAGAGTTGGCGTTCTTGTCTTGTGTTTTCGTATAACTTGTAATGGATTTCGTGTAACGCATAACTTCGAAGGCCAAGCGTCGTTTGCAGTCACAACATCAGTATCATTGATATTGACATTATTTCTATTCCGTCAACATGCTATTTGCCTTTATCAGCCCCTGTTGCCGATTACGATTGTAAAGGTTTGTACATGAGCACGACACGTAGAGAAAACGTTTCTTATCTGAGATAATAGCTATTTAACACTCTTCTTCCTGTATGCTACTCATTGGGTAATTACCCATGAAAACTTCACCAGTTTCAGTCACGAAAAATGAACGCGAAAGTGCTGATACTGCTTCTTGACACACTCATCCCATCTACGTCGGACATTGCAATCTTGTTGGAGACTGAACTCATTTCCTGCTCTGATGCAAGCTAACACTCCTGTTTCATATTTTTGTTTTTAAGTTTAAAGAATATCCTTGCGTATACTTCATTATTGCTGAATCGGAACCGAACCTGTCAAAAGGTTATCCAGGAAACCATCCCATATGCACCCTCGTTTTTCGGTCACCCAAGTATTTTTGCATATCATCCCAAACTAACACATAATTCATTTGACCCTAGCGCACACATTGTTCTCTACTCGAGTGCAACAAGATTTGAAACAACGTTTGGAAATAGGAAGCAGACAGACTTGCGTTTTGAACGCAGTGCGTCAATGGACTAATGCAATCTTTATACGTGGACAATACTGCTGACTGGCACGCCCACCTATGTACTACTTGAAAAACATTCAGCAATAAATTACTTGTCTGTCATCATCGGTGTGATGACTGTTGGTTGCCTTAGACTTCGAAATTGACTTTCGGTTACTACATTGTAGTGATAGTAGTCGGCAACCGTAGTTTGACGTTTCGAAGTGGAGCACAATTAAGCGTGCGTTTGTGGTGACCTACGTTACAATGCTTCTATCTGATTCTTATGTGTATGAAGCTTGAGAGTGACCTGGTCATGAGCTGAATGATTCCTACACTCAAAGAGAATTCTGGTAAGTCGTCAGCTAGTTCTTCCAAGTTCGAAACGTGTTCACTTGATCGGTCACCTCGCAGAGGAATGATTGAGATTACAACGCTGACTCCGACACTTTCTCTATTTCTGTCCATATAAGTATTGTTACAATCATATTCTACTAAGATGTCATTGACCAGTTGTGAAAACGTGCATCTGGGCATACGGTTGTGATGGAAATGTTTCTCATTGGCGATGGCTTGTCGGCTTTTTTTTTTATAGTCCATTTACCCATGGGCAATTCGGAATATGAAGACCCCGAAAAAGTAACGATCTATGTTCCCGGATACTCCTTATGGGGCTTAGTAGACAATATTAAAGGGCAACTCCCCATACTTTTATTGAAACAATGACGTGACGTTGCTTGCATTTTGTTCTTTGGAGTTACGTTTCGTGTAGTCTGCTCACACGTGCACATTCAGTTGGTTTTAAATATCCGTGCAAAGTTTTACCCACCGGAAATCATGACTCAAAGGATTAAGGAAACAGATAGGATGGTTATAAACAAATGAGACCAGTGAAGTGAATTCAGCGTCAGCACAATTTTTGTGAACATATGGGAGATTGTATCGCCTGAACAAATTTGACATTACTACGAAAAATCGCATAGAGTACGTCGTGATACATGGCTCTATGTCCTGGTTGAGAAGTGTGACTTTTTACTGAGGATGCTAGATCTCATTTTTATTTCAGTTCATTTATAAAACTATTTGTTTTAAATTTCATTGTCATCCAGTCATATCAGGCGTACAGGATAGTATTGAGATTAGGGTTACTTGAATCGCACGTTACAGGTTTTTACTATGAACTATCTTCATTTAGTGAACACTTCTATTGTTGTACGTTCCTGTAGGCTTACTTTGTGATTTACTGTGGTCTGATCCGGACAAGGATGTCTCTGGCTGGGCTGAGAACGATCGTGGAGTCAGTTTCACGTTCGGTCCTGATGTGGTCTCAAAATTCCTGAATCGACATGATTTGGACTTGATCTGCCGGGCCCATCAAGTGGTCGAGGACGGATTCGAATTCTTCAATCGGCGCCAACTGGTTACTCTGTTCTCCGCACCTAACTATTGTGGGGAATTTGACAACGCTGGTGGAATGATGACCGTCGATGAGAATCTGACCTGCTCTTTCCAGGTACGTTTGTGCGTTCACAGTTCTATTTCTCTTGTGACGGCCTACGATGGTGGTCACTGTTTGATCTTGTGACCCTAACGGAGCGTTTGAAGCAGCTCAGTTAGTAACCTCAATCTTTGCAGTTCGTCGCATATGCGATAGCTTTGATTCTATTTCTGAATTGAGCGAAGGAATCGCAAGATTTTTACCAACCAAAACATCTATACCGTTTTATGGGTAGACGAACCCTCGTGCTCCCCTTTTTGAGCGTTCCTACATTGCATCTGCAGTGGATCTGCTACTTGCTGCCTTCTCATGTCGGGAGTGTTTTATCCACTCGGGGTCCTGAAAGTCGATCGGCCTCGATGAAATGCTCCGAATGGGCTCTGTAAGTCAACCGGAGGTATACTACCCACATGAACCTCAGTACACATTATCTCACTTACTCCTTGACTGAAGTGTATTTAGCCATCCGCCCTCTCATCAAATGCCAGAGCGTCACCGCTAATCACGCCATTTACCTCCCAATTTGTCGAACTGTTTTCCACTTGATGATCCTCACTTGCGAAATGAAGACTAATCTCATGTGATCTCACAACAAAATGGTCGTCATTATTATTGTATATCAAACAACTCAACGTTCGTCTCCCGAACACTGCTCAAATGACCCTACTTCGATTTTCGAGCGTTCATACAAATTGGTCAACAGGAACGTCTGTAACGTACACTCGAGCTCTGCCGATTGCTTTTCGTGAGCTTACCGGAGCGTATATTTAGAACTGCAGTGTGATGCTCCCTGTTCGTTGTTTTGCATTGTATATGTAGTTTGGGTTCTCTTGGAGACTAATCCAAACCTTTATCCATACTGACGCTAGTATTGTCCTCAGTTCGTGTGCTCACCTGTTCATCTGATTGTCAAGTCTGTCACGGACGCAGAACTGTTGACCTGGTAAACACTGTCTACTATTGGCGTGAATGCCTGAAGGATTGCAAATCCACATATAGCATTTCTCTGGACTCCTTTTTCTCACGTATCTGTGTCAAGCTTGCCGGTTATTGGTTTCAAACGCTACTTCGTGATCAGATGCAGATCAACGTAGCTAAATTAACTGAGCCATATGTCATCAGCGCGTATTAGCTAGTGCTGACTTCGGATCTGACAGTTTTTCCGTCGTACAACGTAGAACCAGGTCGACACATTTTAATGTGTATCGCATAGCTGTTATTTTTTCTTGTGGTATTGCCGTCTTTTTACCTACCAATCACTGTTTTTTGTGCGGTCCCACGAACTTCACATCCATCCCAATATTCCATAGGAAGACGAGTATAATTCCTTTTTATAAAGTTATGTTCATGTCATTCCAAGTGCAGTAGTGAAAAGATCGTGAAACCTTATTGGTGTAGTGTACTATCGAGATGGAACGAGCCGTTTCATCCATTGATATACATCCATATCGAGCTATGGACAGTAAAAGCCACATGTAAGTGGGGAAGTCTACGAAGCAACGAGGGAGCCCGTTTACAACTTACGACTATACCTACGGTAATGGGTAGAGAATTTGGAACGATCATTCAACTGAACTCTAACGCGGCTGATTTTTGTCTTCCAACATCGCAGTATGTGTTGATCTGCATACATTTACCAACCAACCAAAGCTGAAGTTTCGTTCGATATTCGTTTGTTAAAACACCACAAGTCACCCTGTTAGACAGAATCTTTTCCGGTTCTTTTCTGATTTAGAAACCTAATTCAAATCGGGGAACCAGTGGTACCAGTCTGGGTGTTACGATCTGACGAAGTTGCTGTGCTGACTAATGTTTGGCCGACATTGTCATCATTTTCTAGGAAGACTGTGGGTGCTTACCGTGCACTGATTAGTCTGGTTTCTATCACACCAACTCTGCTTTTAATTGTTTCGCTTCGTGAACAAAATTTGACGCACGAATAGCATATGTGCGAGAAGCAGGCTCGGCTTCCCTCCGCACCTACTTTCACACCTCATCGTTCCCATGGTAGGCCGACAGTTATGTCTTGGATATCACGGGGTCCTTGATTCAGTCAAAAGAGCCACATTTTGAAATTGCCTAACAAGAAAATTGTGTGCCAGAATGTCTGATAATTATCTTAACTTCATGCGTAGTGGAATTCCGGGCCGCGTCATGGCTTGTAGTGCTCGACCTTCAGCGCCTAGATAGAGTACAACCTTGTCTTTTGGCCTAGTGTTTGTTGTACATTACCTTGAACGGCGCTGCGGTTGTTCATGAATACAACGCTATAGAAACGCTCTGAAGTACAAAACTGAGAATATGCGATCGGGATTGCTCTAATTTATGGTGTTCACTGAGGATCTCTGTAGACTGGAAGTTTTAATGTGTTAATATCTGTCATTATTTTTTTCAAAACCGCAGATGTGAATTACCTACCGGCAGTAACACTGAAAAAAACCCTGTTCATCCCGCGCTACGATTAACGCAAAACAATAACAGAACGTTATACAGATAACACATGTATTGGGCATACGGTCCGAGCTGTTCAGTTTCAGTCATGCATGTGTGCACTCTGTTGTTTTATGACCTCAGGACTTTTCGTCCACATTAATACAGCCTGCCTTTCTGTTCATTATTAGGTAACAGTCTAGGATACTTGCAAATCGAGTGTCCCAACCATGTTGTCCTTGTGACTGCTTGCGAGGTGGTGTACAACTGTTTCCATCTTGTTAGGTTTCGTTAGCACCACGCACCCTTCATGAAATCGAACTCACGACCCCTGACTGGGCGTCAAGTTGTTAGATCACCGTAGAGTGGTAGTACAGACACTTACCGACTAAACCGCACGGTTGCAGGAAGGATGCAAGTTACTTTCCTTAGCCATTGCAGTTCCTTTTCCAGTAACCTACAGCTTAGCAATTATCTACCGGGGCCCCAGAAAACGAGAAGCCTACCGTTTGTAAGTGTCTTTCTCAGTCCCTTTTGAGGATCTTGATGAATGCTGGATAATTTTCAGACCATACACAAAAAGTTGATTGACTTGTGAGAAAAGGAAGTATCATTTAAAGACCACAGATTGATATTTCCAGTAGTATCGTTCATAGTTACACTTTTCA
>LUCH01002599.1:40218-52446 GCA_013368495.1 Paragonimus heterotremus
GATTGACTTGTGAGAAAAGGAAGTATCATTTAAAGACCACAGATTGATATTTCCAGTAGTATCGTTCATAGTTACACTTTTCAGACAGTTCAGAATATCCCGGTATTCTTCCTGTCGAGGATGTTACGATAGTACACACAGATTAACGTGTCTAACCATGCGTGCATTGAAGAACTATTCATCATTCTATTACTTATCCCCCCCGGATGACACGTCAAATGCTTCGACTTCTCATCTAGATGGACATTCAGTACTCAATGGTGAATCCTCATTCCATACAGTCATGGTTTGATGTCAGTGTTTGCGCACATGCACAGTCAGTGAACCAGTTCATTCAGGCTATCTGTGAGTAGCTTTGACGTGGTAAAATGATCTGCACACGTTCTGGAATGGTCTTTTTTTATCGGACCGCCCACTCTGTTAAAGGGTGCTTTTAGAGAGGTTGGTTTGCGTGTTTTCCTAATTTGTATGCCACAACAGTGGTGCTGTTACTTGGATCTTGCTTAGTAGCTTTTACTGGACTTCAGGGTCTTAGCTGACAGATTAACTGTGAGAACGAAACATGGCTGTCGTTGTTCAATATTGTAAGCGCTTGTTTCGAAACTCGTTACCTGAGACACAGTACGACAAGACCGTTGGTTATTGCTATATTCAGTTACTTTCTAAGTACCGTTTTATAATAACAACAGCTGTTGGAGTCACGCGATCTTCTGACTTGGTGGATGCTTGATCCACTCACTCATTGTAATTGGCACAGTTTTCTCGGTCAAAAATCAACGCACACACTCTCCAACGTTTATCGACACATATCTAGGTGGCTCAGCACTAATTACACTTTCAGTTTTGTTACCACTCTGGTTGCCTTAACTACTTATTTAGGTATCCCGACAATATCAAGCCTCCACTGCTCATTTTCTGTATCCCGTCACTCTCATTTCCGACTCGTTTTTTCCAGGTATTAAAACCATCGGAAAAGAAGGCAAAATATCAGTACCACGCGGTGAGTCAAGGCACCCAACAGCAACAGCAACAACAACAATCTGCACGCATAGCGCAACCTCGTGTCACTTGATTTATTTGGTCCTCTTCCTCTCGCTTCGCTTAAACCGTCACTTGCGGATATATGCCCGCTTTGTCTCTGTGCCTCATTTCAAACAGCCATTTGTGTCTCTTGTTGAATTGCCACTGCTGTGCTAACGATGATGATGTGGTTGGACTAAATAATCCTACGTGATGTACACACACATATATGTATAAAAATGTACGTTTTTATGCACGTTCTCCTAAACGTATTCACATACATATGATAAATCCACACGCACAGTTCGATTTCCTTTCTACTCGCATACGTCTTTTCCCAACTCTACCCCGATTTTTTATCTCCACGGCCATCTTCCATTTCACAACGATCGTGCTTCGATCGCATTTGCCTAATTTTGTTTCCGACTTGCTTTTCTCTTCTTATTCTCTGTTTTGACCCTGGCTTCTTCTATGTGTATGTGTGTGTGCTACGTGCGTATTTGTGCGGTTTCGTCATTTATCCACCGATTTGCATTGCGTGTCAGAGTTCACTTCGCTTTTGCGAAGGTTACCCTTAATTGTATCGGGATTATTCGCGCACATGCGTTGCTGTTCGTGATCCCTCATACATCGTAGCTCCTCCTTCTCTGTTGCCGTCGCAGGAACATTAACTTACTTTTCTTATCTAGCTTATCTACGCCCATTACTTTGAATATATATATCTTTATATACATACATATACATATGTTCTTGAGTGTATTCTTGTTTTGCTCTCTTTTTGTCGTTTGTTTATCCTTTCACGTTTTTTTCTTCATTATCCTTCCGCTAAGGTCTGGTTTCAAACGGTGACCGGACTCAATGAGTTGTTCGGAGTTTTTGAATATTAGTACAATTCTTTTTGCGCTGGGTTGTTTTTGCGCAGAATTCTGAGGCTAATAGAGGAATATGCCGTCAGTTGATGAGCGTTTGGTGCAATATAAAACGGTCTGATGGATGATCCTTTTCAAGTCGAAACACTAAATGATTCATTCACTTCGGATGACCTTCGTTAGGCTGTCATAATTGAAGGGCACGACGCTCAGACTTTTTGACAACATTTCGTGCAGATATTTTTCATGTGGCCATTTGCCTTTTGAATTGTCGAACTAACACAGGACAAACTTCAAGTGGAGTCTGTTTGTAATGCTTCTTGATGACGACCCTCAAACCGATATTCTGCTACCGGTCTCATGTTTGTTTGGACTCATCGGATAGCGATAATCTAAATGGTGGATCAAGAGGGCTACTTTCACGTTAAAACTCCAAGCACTTTTCCACTGGACCACCAATTCTGTGAACGTCGCTTTTGATGGGGGACTTTATGTGTACCTGAGTTATAGCTTGTTTTCGTCCTGCTAGTGTGGATGTACACAGTCCACTTCGGTTTGCCAGTTTGCACTGGTTACGGTCGTAAGGCCAGATCATAGTTCAATTCAATTTGAGAGTGAACCTCAGGAAGCATTACAAGCGACATTTCAAACTCTGGTGACTTTAATCAGTACAAACTGACAGTCCGAGTTTGACTGTGTCCATTTCCACTAACAAAGTGAAAGCAAGTTGTAACTAAATTAGAATTTGTGTTGTTCACTCGTTCAGATAAATACAGGTGGAGTTGATTACCTGTTAGAACTTTACAAGGTTTTATGTTGCTTTATGCAGGTCACTTCACTCGTGAGGTGATTGTACTGTGAAGACGTTCAGCTCTTGATATAGAAGGATTCAAATTAAAATCACGAAGTGGCTGTTTAGTAATCTCCTTCTCTCTAACATCACCACTGGCAAAACTGGCCAAAAGTGATTCTTCCTGAGGGACATCTCACTAGTGCACACAAGGCACAAATGCAGAACATATATCATCCTTTTAAAGAAGTTCGTTATGAACATTTCACGCTGTGATTTCATTAACGTGCGTTTCTTATTGCGTGTTACGTACTAATAGGATAGAGTAGCAGTGGGATCCTGTTTAGGTCTATTAGTAGCAGACGTATTCAGGGGCAAATTAGAATCCCAACTTCAGACGACTATTCAGAGTCTTCATATGTACCGCCGATGTATGGAAGTTATATTTGTCGTTATAAAGTCACAAGATGAGTTAGCAACCATCCTCCAGATTTTTAATGCAGCACACATCTCTGCGTTTTACTTCAAGAGGAATCTAACAACGAGTTTCATTTCTTGGATGTCAAATTGACCAGACGTCGGGACGGTACACAGAGTAGGTCGGTATATCGTAGACCTACATGGACTGGTCAATATACTAATTTCAAAAGTTTTGTGCCCCTTAAACAGAAACGAAATCTAGCCCAGCGCTTGGCAGCTGGAGCAAGAACGATTTATTCGGATGACGCAGTAGAACAGGAACAGGAACTGAGAACAGTTCAAAACCTGTTGAGGGAAAACGGCTATCCGGAACAATTCATCACTTCAAATATGAAGGCCAAAATCCCGCATGAGGTAATTTTCACAGCTTAAAAGAAAGCCGTGTTTATAAAACTCCCGTTTAAAGGAGATACTGTAGCAGATCGGTTTAACCACTGCATGTACTGGTCACTTTGGCTTACCTTTCCAACGGCAACCTTAAGGAGTTGATTCGCAATAATGCCGATGTTAAGATTGAGCCTCAAGGACAAGTTACCAGTCCACGATCAATCAATGCTCGTGTGTTCATTTTCATGCTGCTGTTGTACTGCAGAATATGTTGGTCGTACGACTAGGCGCTTGTCAAAACGGATCAATAAACATCCTGCTTGGATTGGAACCGGTTGTCGCAAATCAATTACCAGCGTCCTTGTTGCACGTCTAGCTGACACCAACCGTCGTATATACATCAGCAAAGTATTCCGGGTTGTCTACAGAGTTGTCAACACAACCGAAAACAGTCTGCCAGCGCATTCTGTTGACCGCCGAATCGATTGCTGTTAGATTACTCAACCCTTACCTGTGTTATCAACAGAAATTTGCTCAGTCTTTGCAACTTCCATGGCCACAGATCAATCACACCCAATGTAACCACACCTAAACATTCGACCCTGACCGTGTGACGTAACGTCCGGCCTGGGCCTAGCCAATTATTGTGTGCGTAGTCTAGTATTAGCCTTTATTGTCACTCGCGAACAGTCACTTCTTGTTTTTTATTGCGCAGTCACATTGAATTTATGAATCAATGCGATTGAATGAATTGAGGGGACGCAAACGTGGCTGTGGGTATATGCTATCGCACAACCAAACGGACTAACGAACGTATTAGACCAGTGAATAAGCATCGACCATAGATAACCAATGACAAAATAGTTCAAAGGAAATCGCGACCAGTCCGTTCGAAGTTAAAGAACGAGCTACCTTTACGGTGACTCAGAACGGACCGAAACATGGGACAGATTGCCGGAGCATATATCCCAGTGGTTAGCGCAAGTGATAACTCAACATGGGTCGACAGTTCAGTATCCAAACAAACATCCGGCATCTTCGATCGCGAGGCACCTGATCTCAGCAGGTCATGCGGTTAACTCCGACGCTTCGTGTGTGGTCCTGTGATGCAGCTGTACCTGCAAAATGGCGTTTTCTGAAGCGTTGCCAATCAATCGTTGCACTCTGTTTATGTTGGTAGGATGTGTCACACTACTGAACCCGTTTACCCTACCATGATATGTACCTGTGTGACGTTCGTTGGTTTATTTTGTCGTCATGCCCTAAACCTATAACGATGTTTTTTGCAGCCCACTGATGAGAATAAACGAAATGCTCATTTCGCAATATCTTCTTGCCGTTTTAATGAACTGGAAATATGGAGATTTAGTGCCTCTCTGAAAAGTAATTGATCAAAATGTCTTGTATCAAAGTGCTAGTAACAAGAAGTAGACAACCGGATTTCTAGTCACGAGGTCGTTCGACTGTTGTATGTAGAGATATTATACGCTCAAACTCTGGTGTGTCGTTAGTGTTGCTCAGTTTGGCGATGAAGCGTTTGTAGTTTAAAATACCAAGCTCTACCAATATCCAAAGCTTGAAGATCACCTAACTCCCTCTTGCCATGTGACAGTTGGCCACGTGAGTCCAACATCTTACGGTTTACCCGCTGAATCCTTTTAAATGATTATCTTTTCCTTGCTGTTTTGTCGCATAGGTCAAGATAAGCATTGGTAAACCGTTGTTTATTCGAAAGTTTTCGGAACTGATCATTTGTCAATTGGTCATTTCCATATGACCGGTTGGCCAACTGCGCTTACATTGCCAGGGTAGAACCAGAAAGTGCATAAACAACAACGTTTAACTAAATGAAACTACTGATCTAGTGCAACAAAAAAGAATCGTTCACAACAAAAAATCATTTCAGATCTGTACGGATGGTTTGTCCAGCCGCATTAATCACGGACTGCTGGTTTCTACAGCGTCGTTGGTATATGCGTTTCCAAGACAAGCTTCGTACACACATCGTTTGGGCGTGACCTCTGATGTATTTTGTCACTTACTTTCCTTGTATTCTCATATGGAAATTGTTAGACACTTTTCATCCGTACTTTATTAATTGTCTTTTATGTACCGATATTTATCATAATTTCTAGTTCACTAAATGTTTTCTCGCACTAAACATCGCTCCGTCAATAGTTATGCTCCCTCAACTTTCACTTGATTCAATTTTTTTGCTTGCCGTCCGTGCATCCCCCGAGTTTCTGACTTCTCTCATGCATCTTTCACTGGCAAAAGCGTGATTATCTGCCTAGTTTTTGTCTGTTTTCGTGGCGCCTTTCCGGCGACGAGACATCACTTACATACTTTTGTTCGCTCACGAATCAATTGTATGTCAGCGCATACGTTCGGCTGATACCGCAAAACATCATGTCACAAACACCTGGCCGTTGCATTGTGAAGTAACCGATCGATAGACCTCACCACGTGATCTTTCTGCGGTTTTGATTGTGTACACTTGTGTTTGGTTGATCCACTGTTTGTCTCTGTATTATGTCGCAATTTGCGTGTATGGTTGTCATACCTTATTAATTCTTATTCCAAAATGGTATGTACTCAAATCTGCACTTCTCGTCTTGAACAATATTGGCAGTTCAATCCGACTGCCGCGTGTCATATGTGAAAAGCAAATTGAACAAAGTAATTATTTTCCGTACCACAGCTTTAGTCGAGAGATGCCTTTTCTATGTTTATGAAACGGAACTGCTAATGCTCAAGTTTGTTTATTCAGCACGACAGAGACTTACAGTAGACATAATTAAACAACATACAGAGTAATTTCACACTTTACTTAACGCTGGTTTGTCACTTGACTGCGAAACAAATTTGCATCTAGCGTAACTACTTACCGATAGTGACTGGTTTTACAATGCTGCTCTTGAACAAGAACTACATTCCACAGGAAAAACAGTGTTCGGTGGGGTTGTTTGTTCTTATGGAATGGTGTAGATTCCATTCCATGAAATCGTTTTGTATTTCGACACAGCGAGTAAAACAACGTTACCCTATCAACACAGCCATGCGCTCATGTTTGATACGCAGGTATCATCAAGACAGCTACTGTCAATATATTAACCTGCCATGCGCCTTCTAAAGAGGCCTATAACTTCGAGTGATCCCGGTTTACTGATTGTGACGGTTACCGAAGCATCATTACACGGCTGAACAATCATACGTCGAGGTGAACAATACTACCACGCGTGCTTACCCTTCGGATTAGAAAATTTAATAACAAGTGGACGCAACCCCATCTATTTCTTGTTATGGTGTAATACGTGGGCTGCAATAATCAAACCACCAGTGTCTAGACATGATTATCTCAATACAGGAGCTCTCAACCAGCGGAATAGCAGCACAGCTATTATTTTTCTGAAGGCAGAGTCAAGTTGAGAAGCGTAATATGAGATTGCTTATATTTTGAGGAATGTGTCGAGTAAGTCTCCAATTCCCTGAAAAATATTTTACGTATCTTATACAAGGCTTAAAAAATCATCACTAAGTAAATTTCATAGTTGGCACGGGTATGTAATTCTCTGCATTTTGGAGACATTTTCGCCTTTTCGTTACTATTTTTGGCATCTCTTCTACACGCTCGCCTTTCGATTTATGCCACGCTGTATTTTCTGTATTTCTAACTGTTTCGTTGATGATACTGCTTCTTTATTGATCACAAACCCTATAAATACAAAGGAATTTGTGACTTCGGATTGAACAACACGATAAGGCTTTGTTTGAAACTGCGTCTTCTTCCTGTTTTTGTTGTGTTGGGTTGATTGAGCGGTTCTGGGTTAATCGCGTATACTCATTGTATGTTTTTCATTATCCATTGTTCGGTTATCTGTCGCGCCGTTATCCGTTGTTCTATTACCCGTTATAGTGAATTGCGCTTCCACGTATTTGATCACTGATGGTTGCGTTCGATCGCTCTCGTCGGGTGACACCAACCAGTAAACAACGAAGAGGTTAGGATGCGGGTGTTTGTTATTGATTCCCAAACGAGTTCTTTTGTTCAATCCTCACGTTGCACAGAGTTAGATGGTTAGTTCATGTACTAAGAATATCAACCAGTCGTCTCTCACATCGAGCATTCTTTGTCGACGCTGTGGTCGACGTGCCTAAGGCGTGAAGTGGACAGATGATGATTTAGTGTAGAGAAATGTAATCGTTCATGAGGGGGTTGTCCACTGCAGGCCAGGTTCGTCACTCAGGCTGAGGCCGTCACGACTCACCGAGTTGGTGGTTGGAGATAGATGAGATGGCGTCTAATCAGGCTTATTGGTGGGAATATTGTCGTTGTTTGTCCAAGTTGTCTGTGAAGTGAGTGCACTTATGATGACGGATGACAGTGAAAGCCGTAAGTTAGCTAGCTGTCTTGCTGATGATGCTTTATTTTCACCTTCAGTTTGGTTGTCTTTTGCAGTGTCTAGGCCCCTTGATGTTGAGTGTTTGAATATAGACGCAGCTGTTTTTTGGTGATTAGGTCCCTTCCTGTCTCCTTTTTTTCTTTCTTCGTATACAGGGTTTGCTTTTTTTTCCTTCATGGTTGTGTGGCAGTTAAACATCAATGTGAACCACACGCGTTGTATGTCTTTTTGTCAACCGATCGGTAATTTTTTGAGTGGGCCATCTTATCGTTCGACGGAACTGATCTTTCACCTGCCCAGTGTTCCCACAACACTTAGTGCCTTACATTTGATTGATTATTGTGTATTTACTTTACTTCGTTGTTTCTGCACTAAGCCGTTTTATTCCGTTAAGCGGCAAACATAACAACTTAACGACGGGCATTAGTTAACTGGATTATGACGAATTTTCTTAATGCAACCTCCTCATTTTTGGAACTATAGAAAAGTGTGCTGCCGAACAATAGATAGAGTGGGAAACTTCTTTTCCAAGTTGTGTTCATCTACCTACTGTGCTTGGTAATAACCAGAATGTAGATGACATTTTAAGAGCTTAAGTACTCCTTCATTACCAAGGCCAGAATGAAAAACGGCATTTTGACAACTTACAGTTAGACACCAAGTGAGAGTTAACATCCACACTGTAATTCCTTGACGCCATACGAAGAGGACGACATATTTTCACAACACATTGTGAATTCTGTACTACTTGTCAACTCGCTGAGGAGTTTGTCAACGATTTCTCTCGGCTCTTCCGGACCATGTCTACGAATAAATCCTTCTGTGGAACTTGCATTACACAGTGTTAACCAATTGGCACACGTCGAACGCCGTACGAAGTTTTATAGTTATTGGTGTGGTGGATGGCTTCAGTACCTCGAATCTATTTGTCGTTTCTTTCGGAAGAGGGGCCGCACTCAGGAAGTGCGACTTTTTTTAGCAATGCTTGTAAGTTGCTTACTTCCAACTCGAATTTGAATATTCAACGAATTAACAATACCGCAATCTACCACGGCCTTGAAACAACGTCAGACGCACCGTTTATTGTCTAAGTATGCACGAGCAATAAATTGCATTCAGGCTCGATATTGAATTGGTCGTTACATGACTGCGATCATTTGCCTTACTAAAGCTTCCATAAATTGATTCACCCAAGATTCATTTGCGATCTTGTGCTGGTTAAATGGTTTCTTTTATCGGTACTTTCTTCGCTAGTGTGTCCTATAACAGTTACGTAAAGTACCTACGTATTCATATGACGAAGATACTAATGAACCCGTCCAGTATTCAGATTGGGAAACGGCCGTAGTACCGGTATCAAAACTGGACAGTACAGCGAGAATTTGTGGTGATTATAAGATAATTGTTAATTATGTGTTAGATCATTATTGTGTTGAGTACATATACACATCCTTATTTGGGGTGAACCTTTTACAAACTTGAACTTGGACAACGCATACCAAGAGATTTAACCAGATGAAGATTCATGTCCTTGAACTAGAATTTGCATTTATGTAGGATCGTTTCGTTAAACCCACCTCCCGTTCGATATTAATTCAGCACTCGCTTTTTTTCAGCGTATCATTGATTCTCTTGTTAAAGATATACCTAATACTTGTGTATACCTTGATGATATTCTGAACACCGGATGTAACAGTTGGCAATATTTACCGATTTTGGACTCGGTCTTGAAAAGACTAGCAGATGTAGATCTTCTGTTGAAAAGAGAAAAGTTTGGATTCCTGGTACCCAGTGTACAATACCTAAGCTTTGAGCTGTTAAAGGGAGGTATACAGCTACTAGAAGATAAAATAGAAACTGTATTAGATGCGCCGTCACCTAAAACTTTCAGTGAGCTTCGGTCTTGTTTTTAGGAGTGGTAACAGTTTTATCGATTCGTATCTTTCGTATCGAATTATCTTGTCCGACTTCATCAGCTTCTGTGAAAGAACGAAACCTGGCGGTGGACCCACATTCATGAGATTGCTTTTAACATAATTGAACAAATTTTTACTTCACCTCATGTTCTTATACGTTATGATCCGGAGAAATCAGTCTTATTTTCTTGCGGTGCTTCTCCATACGGTGTTTATGATCCTACTATTGTTGTGACCGCAAAAGACGCTTTGTCCGCAATTTCGTTCAGTGCACGAACTCCCGTACAGGTTATGTTAAACACAAGACCACAAACACGTACACTCATTTGCACGGCTGACCTGCATTCACATACATTGGGTAGCATTACGTTGTCGTTCACCCTGGTGTCACTTCTCCTATAGCGCATACACACTATTGCGATAGTTTCTTCTGGTCCATCCTCATCGTGGAGTTTGTGTTTGTTCCCTTTTTTTCTGAAGTCGCTTGTGAGCAGTATATTGCTCACATCGACAGTGACTGTTATACAACACTATTACATAAGCTTCCAGATGAATTACAACGTCCAATCTCTCATTGCTCCCGGATATCGAGCGCGACAGAAAGGAACTACATGCACGTTGACCGCAAAACCTTGGTACGAAACGATTGCACCACTGCTCTCTGGAACAACTATTCACCATTTTTACCGACCATGGTCCTCGTTTCATCACTGCACGAGGACAAAGCTATGCAACAGTTGATTTCGCCCCAGATAATTCGTCGATTTGTCACCTTTTTCGCTTACAGTGACAAACTTCAATACACTGTGTTGTGATTTAATATTGTTGCTGATACCTTACCAGATACACTATCCACATAGTTCATTCTGAAGGAACTTGTGTAGCTTATTCAACGTTTCAACCTTTCTTCTATTACTTCGACAAATATAAGACGAGAAACAGACAGTAACACCGTGTTAGCCCTTGCAAGCGGTACACGGAAGTAAGATGGTCAGAACAGTCACTTGTACCCTTCCGATCCGGAATGATTGAGTTAAGTCCTCAAAAAGGAAATCTCCTCTGGGAAAGACGTATGGTGGTTCCGATATGACTCCGACCGTCTTTCCGTAATGGAATCCTTAATGCCTATCCAGACATCTAGAAGATGAGGTCGTTATCATGTTTGGTGATGCACGATAATATTGTATCAATAGTTGATTCGTGTGCGCTCTGTCAAGATTGCCAAAACGTGGTTCTCAAGGTGCTGCTGTATTTTTGGAGATGGTCGAAGACACTATAGAAGAGTATTCACTTAAACTTTCTTAGTCCATTTGAAAGGCAGATGATTTTGTTGATCGTAGATGTCCATTCTAAATGAATTAGTGTTCACATTCTTCTACTTCTAACAATGACTGATACAATAGTCGAATTGCTCGTTGCTCTCCACACATTTGGTATACCAGCATCTATTGTGACCGACAACGGTTCTGTGTTTACCAACGCCGAGCTTGCAGACCGTGTCATTCAGAGTGGAATCAAGCATGTTACGACGGCAACCTGTCATCCCACTTTGAATGGGCTAGCTAAGCCTTCCATGCGGAACCTGTTGAAAAACCAACTTAGTGCTTCCTTGTGCGTGTCGGCAGCAGTCATGCCGAACTCATATTGGGTCGTCGTCTCCTTACAAGGGTAGATTTACTCCGTGATGGTCCTCGATCATGACTAATTGCAAAACACATCAACTACAGACTGTTTCGGTATACAAACTAGAGACAGGCTGATGAGTGGGTCTGATCCTGTTTTTTCGCGCCTATTCACCAAGAGGACTTGACCACCCGCTACTGTTACAGGTAATAACGGACAAAATATACAGGCTTGAGTCAAAGACGGATGACTGGTGAGACGCCATGTGCGTTTGTAGGCATGCAGCTCAGGAGACGCTGTTTCCGGACGTCTTGAAAGACGTGTCCGGAAGAGCCACAGCCTGAGGATGGCCACTAAGTTCTGCCTACCGCACAGTTGTGCATTCTATACTGCTGTATGGTAGTAAAACTTGGACAGTGTATCAGTGGAACGTGCGCTATCTGAACTGTTCCCATTTGCACCGTCTAAGACGCATCTTGGGTATTTGATGGTCTGACATGGTTCCAAACACTGAAATATTTTGGCGAGTGGATGTGGAAAAAATAGAAGCCCTGTTGATATTGAATCAGCTTCGTTGGCTAGGTCACGTTCGTTGGGTGGTCAATGACCATATTCCAAGGCATCCGGTCTACGGACAACTGAAATCAAGTGAGCGAAATCTTGGTGGTCAAAAGCCGAGATAACAGGATGTTATGCAAACAAGTCTTTCACGTTGTAATATTGATTTTAGATGTTGGGAAGAATTAGCGTTGAACTGGACAGTCTGGAGAAATATGATCCGGACGGACGTCTGCAAGTTA
>LUCH01002599.1:54479-82505 GCA_013368495.1 Paragonimus heterotremus
CTCAAGCAAAGTAAAAAAAAGCGACAAGTGCCTATTCGCACAACTGTCAATTGACGCGATAAAGCCAAACATCTAAGTCAAGTCCACTTAACGGCCAGAAACAGGGGCGGTAGAATATACAGGGATAAACGTTTTGGGGGAATTGGGTTGGGTCGGATTTTCACACGACTGTGGCCTCGAAATTCGATACACAGGACTTGATGAACAGAAGCCTTTTGGTGATCCATTATTTGGGCAGTAAAATTGTAACGTATGTTGTAGAGGAGCTCCAATGCCTGTGATCAAAATCGAGGTTGCAACATTCACACAAAATTAATCATTCACTGTTCTGGATACTAGGCTTACTTTTCTTGACCGAGGTCAATTTTTTGTATGTGGGTAGGAGGTTGGTGCGGACCACTTGAAGCCTGTAGGATTAGCTGTTTTTGTAAGCGGAGCATTAGATTACGTGTCAATATCTCCGAAGGGTGGGGATGAACACAATTTTTTTTTCTTCTAATACTAACAGCGCGATTCTTAGTTGATTCAAGTATCATGTTTCGTGCAATAAGCCTGTCTGGGTATATTTTACTTTGTAGATTGTTAGTGAAAAATTGGCGTACGGCCACTAGCATGTCCTTCGCGTAGATTTTTCTGTCGCGAAACATTGAGGGAATGAACCCAGTTTTGCTTCTGTTTTAATGGAACAAAAATGTTGAGGCTAGTATATTACTCGGTTCTTGTGTCATTAGGATGCATGCTCTGCCTTACGGTTTCATCAAGCTGTCAACACATATTTGCTTCAAGGAGGTGGAATTAATCACCTGCCTCCAGTTCAACGGTGAGCCGGGTAGTTGAACACTTTAGGGACACCTCAAATTTACATCCACTTGGTGAACACATGATTGCTTGGCATTGCTAATACCAAAAACGGTTCTCACTTAGTTGACTACTACAACTCACCTTCGTATCTCCAATAGGTTGCTTCTCTTCATATAATCTGTGACCGTTGATATGAAAGACCGGTGATCAGTCGGGTTCAGTAGCCTCATCAGATTCTGATTCAACGACTCGTTTCAACGGAAGCCCACGTGGAACTTTGTCCTCTGGCCTCCAATTCAGTCCGTACCTCATTATCCATTTGTTTTCCTACGGCATGCTGCATCGCATTTATTTTGTACATTGTTGATACATAAATTGCATACGTGTCTCCCAAGTATCCTGGGATCACATCCAATTCTCTGGCAAATTAGAATGCTTCCTGAGTTTAAAAGGTTGTTGTACTACACCGTTATGTACTCGTGTACATAATTATTGCTGTCAGCAGTGCATGAACAATGGTTATAGCTGTTTTCTTGTCTTACAGCTGACCGACTAATCAAACAACGTAAGTCTTTGCTGACAAGGTGAGTGAAAGCAGACTAAATGCGCAAAACAGACAATGTGTCAACACTTTGAGCGATAGGCTATCAAAAAGCGGTGACTGGGCATTATCTGAGAATTGCACAGAGTCTGATATGTAACTGTTTCATAATTTTCACGACCTCATATCATTACTTATTCTTATCGCATCGATAACCCATCAAGGAACATCGACAGAACGTGATCAGTAGCCATTTATCCTAACGTCTGCACCTACAGTCTAGTTGCATCACGAGACACGCAGTGAAAGATACGAACATGCTGTGCAGTTTCTTTGTAACTGGTGACTACTTTGCCAAATTGTAAATCCTACGCTCACACTCATAAGTTGGAGTGTCAGTAAAGATTGAACGATATGATAAACCATAGATTATCGTCATTAAATTATCTTTAATAGGGCAGGTGTAATTGATTGATTCTCACTACCAAAATCTTACCCTCTTACTTCATGGACTACCTGAAAACGTCATTCGGTGTAGGTGTTTAAATCTAAACATGGATGATAAGAAATTAGGATGATGATAACATACACGACCTTTAGTGACCACTTCTGCGATCGTACAGTTAAACAGCTATGGCTGGCGTCCGCTAAATGCTTCATTTATTCTGGACGTCGAGAAGGCTGTGATACACATATTGCCTTAGCTTTGGGAATACGAGTCCAGATTTGAAGTTCCGCGGTCGATCATTCATGATACAACATCCTACGTATACCAATTGGTCAAAAGCATTCAGGACTTCGTTATAAAATGAAAAGTTAATATTACTATCACGGTCTTAGAGAAACGCTATATATTTTGAAGTTACAAGAGGCATACACAAAATTGATCAATATAGCAGTCAGTTTCAAGTTGAAAATCACCCACAATTGACCACAACTGTCGCATTCCCATAGACTTTCCAGTCGGCGCCTTTTGAACACCAGAGGCATTTCAGTCGAGTTTCGCTCTCATTAGAGCTCGTCAGTAGTGCATATCATCGCCACTGCTTGGACTAGACCTCCGGCCACGCTGTTCACGAAGCAACCGTATTTAACACTACGTCATTGACCTCACGTTATGCACGACCGAATTATCATATGTGAACACTCAACCGCTTTCGCTTGTGAGTTATGGACGGAGTTCTAGTCTCAGCAGTGGCAAAGATCTGGACTGTGCACGATAGTTCAAAATCTCTACTGATCTGAGTGTTGTAGATGTGTGTACGTATCTGATCTACCTAACTCTATTGCTAAGCAGGTCAGGTGCATTTTTTTCCCTAAAAAAGTACACCGATTTTCGGCCGGTTGTGTGTATGAAGCCGTTCCAGAACAGTGCAGTATGTTCAAAGATTTTTAAAAGAAAACTGTGGGAGAGTTTTGACTAAATTTTAAATTTATTTTACGTTACTGATGTCCAAATGAGAAACCCCGTGTTCGACGTAGTCTTGTTAGTTTTAGGACAGTTAATCACTGACACCTATTCCTTTCACACACTTAAACAGTTAATTTCGTTCAACAAAATATTCCAAAATAAAAAATGTAGAACAAACTTCTCATTTTACAACATGTGAATTATGAGCAGTACTTCGCAAATACATTAACATTTCACTCGTGGTCATGTATAAGTGATTAACACTCGCGTGATCAGACGTCTTAGAAGTGGTTAAAGTGTGCTGAATATTGTGGCCGTTCACGGTGATCGCAGTAATGTTAAATCAACTCAAATTTTAGCCGCGAAATCCATATACCCTCCTCCTGAACACTTCACTTATCTAAGTTGAACATTATTCACAATTGATTGCAGATGCCATGCTCTCGGACTGTCTAGTTAAGTCCTTTCGGAAAGAAACACCATACTCGGGTTTCGCTCTTGCTAGAGCTCATCAGTAGTGAATACTCTTATAACAGAGGGAACGAGGATTCTGACCACGCTTTCATGATGCAACCGTGTTTACTACTATGCCATTGGTCCCAAGTTAGGCAATCGGGCAACCTGAGCCTTACTCACAAACAAATGCGGTTATGCGTTTTAACATAGCAACTCAGTCGTGCACTGTGTCATAAACAGGCCGAATCTATTGGCGAATTAAACGTCTCCGTTGGATTTTACTGCTCTGTTAACATATAATCCATTCAGAGAGACACTCATCTTTGTTGTCGATTTAGTCACTCGCTGATAATAGATGAATAAACCGTGTTTGATAGTCTCAAAGTATTTCCAACCGAAGTATGCCTCATAAGTAGCGCATGCTTTTCCAAAAGCGGTATCTTCTAACTCGTTAAAGCATACAGCGTACTATAGGCAACAACTATGAGCATACAAATATACATAACAAGTACGTGTTTACTGTAGATATGAAATCAACAGAAGAAATGTTTTACTATAACTCTTAGTCATAAGATACTGAACCAAAATTCAAACTTCGCGGGACAATTTATATAGTTGAATCTCACAATTAGACTTTGCAATGCACATAGTTGTAGGGGATCGAAGTGGACACTGCTGAAGGTTTACATACATACGTAGAATAAATATTTGTGTGGAATTTAGACAGTAGTGATTAATATGTTGTGACGAAAAGTACTCAAACAATGCATTATTTGTTACTAGTAGACAGCTTGTCAGACTTATTAATTTAGAATAGATCAAGTTGTGAAAAATGTGAGCTTTGGCTCCATTCAGAAAAGCGGTAGAAACAACATGCCCAAACGTGACAAGGGCCCTACCAACTGTGCCACAAAGCTACGTCGGAAGATCGCAGATTTCACGTTTGAACTAGGTCGCCTAACTGTCTCCCTATGTCATATCAAATCCACCAAACGATCCAGGAGTTCGACGGCCCCGGCAATATTTCTCAGACTTCATACTAAAATTCACCAGCGTTATCGTTTAGCATAGCACTTGTGTTATTAATAAGTAGTTTGGCAGGTTAATCAGCTTAGAACAGGCCTGATTGTGAAAACTCTGAGCTTCAGTTGGATTAAACGGGTAGATTACCGAGGACTAATGTGAATCTGTCTCTGGTTTGAATCCAGCGGTAGTTGGGTATCCAACCTGTTCATCTACCACAACATGATCGGGACAGTTAAATTCACTGTACAAGGAAACCGCTTCTGAGAACATAGGCTGAGGGTGGCACCCTGATTACCATTAATCCAGTAATCGGCAACTGCTCCAACGGACCGTTCTAGAACGCTTGTTGAAGGAAGTAGTTAATACAACTCGGCGAACTTTATTGTCAGCGAGGTATGCGATTATTACTTATACACTTTGTTGTTCCTAGCGCTACCCCTAATGGTTCAGTCGACATATATCAAATTCAAACGACTTAGGTTCTGTTGTGCACTAGCATTATAAGTAAGAGTGCGGAACCATTAGCTGATCGTCTCCTGATAGTTTTCTTCCACGTCCGTCCTTTACATCGTGATTGTTATGGACCTAAAGACATGGTTACTACTAGTGTGTTTTATTTACTTGGTTAAAGTGTTCCATTTAAGCGGTTGCTATGTTGATTCTTCTCTGGCGTTTGCGTGTTATCGGCGCACGTTGTTCTTACTACGTTTTGCGGTATATATACTAGATCACCGTTCTTCCTCTGATATGCAGCACCATAACAGTTAATGTAAAGAATTGTTAACAATCTTAGTGGCTAGTATGACATCTGGTCAGTCACACATCCATAGCATGAAAGCATCATTCTACTGGTCTTCTGTTGTGAAAAGAATGTACATACGTTCAAATATACAGCTTTAGAGGATAGCTGAATGATCATGCTCTGTGTGTGAGTTGGCAAGTTTATCTACTTAGGGTACTTACCCTAGTGCAATCTAAAATGTTGCATCCCTTTGACCAAAGATTGAGAGATGCAGTTTGTATCACTTAATCGGAGAAGCAGACTGTGAACTCTCGAACTCAGTTAATTGAACCTTTATTTGTATGTACTCCTTCTCAGCGTTGATCAAATATCCGTACTGGTGATTTTTCGATGTCATAAGAAGTCATTTTTACAAACAGCTGTTTTCGGTTATTCTCGTTAAGCTTTTACAATCACCTCGGGTGGCCTTCCTCAGGAATGTCGTACGAATTGTTTTTGGGCACACAGGCAGAGGTTGTGGAGTCTGTTAGCAACAGCCTCGGCCATTGATAATAATTGCACTCTGACAGCTCTGGAACAGGATTAACTAACCTTGTAGATGACTCGGAACGCTTCATCCGGATTTATTTGATGGCCAGTTTCAAGTAAGTGGGAGTCAATTGCACTGGAAATAGACATTCTTGAACCGTTGCGAAGCCATTTTGGAGGTGTTCACGAATCGTCTAAGACAGCCGTCTTGTGGTCCTTCCAACGCAACAGGCTTGACAACAACATGTGAGAGAGCAGATACAGAAAGACGAAGAGAACTTGGGCAAACTATCTTTAAGGCGTGGCACTAGTGCCGGGCAGGTGTCAAACGACACGATGAGTTTCGCTGCAGGGTAGGCATTCTCGACCACGTTTGAACGTCTACGGTTAACTATCTTCACTGTTAATCTCATCCCCATATTACAGATGGAAATCGGCTTTTTCTCCGTTATTTGGACCAGTTCAAGTTTCGTGTCGGAATGCAGATTTTTATTTATGAATTTCTCAGGTGAGAGTTTCTCGAATATATCTTACTCTCTCCTGGAGAGTGTCCGGTGTACAGATCTTTTGTACTCTGTTCAACAGCTAACGTACCAAATTTCTTTTGTACTTCAATGGGGCTAAATTGGATAACTGTGTGTATTGACCCGTCCACGTCTTCTTTCTATGAATGGATCTTTGAATTGTTCCCTCTGATGGACGAAGCAACGCGACATCTAAGAATGAGGGTTTGTTGTGTTGTTCTGGCTCGACGGTGAACTTTATTTTCGGGTGTACTTTGGTGAACTCATCTAGTACGACCTGGGGATCATCATCGTTTGAAAGAAGACAAAATATATCATCCACATAGCGCTTGTAAAGCTTGCACTTGGTCATAATGCGAAGGATTTCGGTGATCTCTAGTTTGGCCATAAATATATCTTCGAGTAACGGACCTAGAGGTGAATCCATTGCTACTTCATCTTTCTGCCTGTATAACTTTATTCAATTGAACTTGAACACTGTAGGTGCAGAACAACAATAGTTCTTTCAATTTTTTCTCACAATCCCGACATCAATCCGATTGTTTTCGATGTAGTTGCAATAGTTTCTTGCAGTGGAACGTTGGTAATTAGAGAAATCACATCCAAGGAAAACGTCGTTTCTGATATTCACTGTATCCATTAGGTTTATAAGGCCGAAGGTGTCCTTTAGAGTAAACTGAGCTAGTCGTAAGTTGACCGGTCCTAATATCTCTACTAGCCATTTTGCTAAAACAGAGTACAGTGAATTGTACAAGTCTAGAGTCGGTCTTGATGGCACTCCGTCTTTATGAATTTTGGGAAGACCGTGCAACCGTGAAATGAACGTTCTCGTAGGTCTGACACGCTCGAATATCGAAGCACAGACAACGTCTGCTAGTTTCATTTAGCGAAGTAATTTCTCTGTTGCTGTTGTTTTATCTTTGTCTTTGCCATCTTCTGAAATTTTGAGTTATCTAATGGAATCGACGACGTTTGGATAAAATAATCAGTTTTGTCAACCAAGACTATTCCCACTCTTTTGTTTGGCTTCATGATTAAAATATTCTGGTTGGATTGCAATTTTATTATGGCGTCTAAGTGTAAGAACTGTCGGCTACCTCTGTGGGTGTATTGGTTCCGAAGATGTAAATGTAGGCTTACCTGAGGACATGCTCAAGTGGTACATTCGTGTAGAGACAGCATGCATCGAGGGAAAGCAGCTTGTTTTCTACATTCAGCGATCAGCTAGAATCAACCAACCCAAACGTATTTTTCAGCGAATGCACTGCGATGTTCTTTTGAATGGGTTCTAGCAAGGAAGGACATCGCAGTTCAAACGGATATTCACAAAAGGGTGACTTGGAACGGCCAGTATACTCACTTTTACAGTTACGTATCAGTCGAACAGAAGAGAAACCTCGTTCATAGTTTAACATACAGACCTATGGGGATATGCACTGATGACATGATTGAAGCAGAAATCGTGTTTTTACGGTAGGTAGACATATAGAGCTGAAAGAACCGAGTTTAGCTCCCATCTGCGGGAAAGAATTTGGTTTACTTGACGCTAGACTACAAAGGCGAGACGTTGGCTGAACTAGTGACTCGCAGAATAAGTAGCGCAACTGAAAAGACCTACAGTGCGATACAACTGCGAATCTTGTTGAGATCCAAACCGGTAGTCCACACACAACTCAAAGACATGTTGCCTAAATGTGTGACCTCATTATATGTCTACCCTTTCACATGCTCCTGTGGAGCCGGTTACGTTGGTTGCACAACCAGGCGTCTTCCTCAGAGGATACGTGAGCACCACTGCACATGGCTGAGTAAGGGCGAGATGAAGTCGCTTTCGAGTGCAATTCTGACGCACCTTGTTGAAACAGGGCGCCAATTCTCACTAGAAGTAGCTTTCCAGCCCATTTACCGGTTTCCCAGCCGTTAATCCAGGGGAATCGAGTTTCGCATTCTGGCCACCGCGGAAGCGATCGGAAATCGGTTGCGCAATCTACCGTTGTGCGGTCAGAAAAAATGTGATCAGGCCCTACGGTCAGCAGGCCCTTCGTTACCAACTTGTCACCTCTGGAGTTCAATTTTGTCACCTAATTGCCTTCCAATTCATAACCGCGCGACGTAGTTGTGAGACCAATTGCTTTTGATTTTGCTCGCTTGACAATCATGATGATATAAACTGTTATGTAATTGGCTCGATGATGAATAACCAAAAACAGACTGTTCGCCAAAATACCTCTCACTTCTAAACTAGTCCAGACAATCTGAAGGGCTATACAAGGCTCCACCGTCTAACGGAGCCTCGTAACCCTGGAATATCATGTCATTCTGGTCAGATAACACTTCGGGCAAGTGTGCATGCTGTAGATCCTTGTGACTTGAATCATTTATGAAGTGATCAGGAAAGACCAACTCACTCCTTTCCTTTGATCAGAGGACAGCGTGTGCGTGGATTAAACCACAATCACCTCGTATTTTTGAACTGCTCATTACACGTTTGAACCGCCCACCTCGGGCGCCCTGTACACCCTAATCAGTCGCCCATTTCGTTGGCCTTCACCACTTTGCGTGCCAGTTTTCACAGAATCATGTTGATCTCTATGACTTAATGGAGTTCAGCTGGATAATCCCGTTAGCAATGTTCGCTGGATGGTTAATCTGTAATCAGCACATACCACGTGTGCGATCAGCACTGAGAAACCAATAACTGTTGCAACCACAACTTACATTAGACACTCAAAGTGGACAAACGTTCAGGTGGTGCACCTTCATAAATGTGTAACTACTCCGTGGCGAGGACGGTGCTGTTTTGGATAGAGTTACCTGTCCTTTTTTCGTCCACCCTCCGTGTGCACTTGGTCTCTTTTTACATAGCCACTCTCCGGCCTAAAATGTTGGCTGATTACCGAGGACTCCTACATTGGAAGGGTCTGTGTGCTGCCGTTGTGTACCTAATTATCATATGGATTAGTAATCTCTGATTGGACGAAATCGTTCGCGGTCGCCAAAGCACTGTTTTTTTTCACAGTCTCAGTGGTGCCGTAAGATCAACATAAGAAAGGCAGTCGATAGAATGTGATGACATAGTAGTTGTGTTTTGCGTGCATGATGCATATTGTTTACGTTTTTGTGTACATACAATTAACTCATTATACCGTATAAGTCCAATCATCTGATATCATACCATACAAACATTCGTTGTTACTATCCACGGTATCTCGATACATATATTATTTAAACTGAAAGCTCAAACGAATATTCAACTATTATTACTATTAGCATATTCGTTTTCACTCTTATCTGCTCAAAATTGCGGAATATCTCTCGTTTATAATAACTAACCCACTGATGCAATATTTTGCGGATTTCTAGGTCGCCTCAGAGTACTGACTGCTGACTTTTCCTTGCCCGATCGTCTAGTCTGGATCTCTGAGATCATGGTGGCTGGGTGCGACGGGAGGTTTTGTTTCATGTTTGACGCACTCTCTGATGTGTCAGCAGCAGGATGAAGACGTATGCAAATTCCATCATCACTTATTAATAAGATGATCCATTTTTGTCTGACGATCTAACCTCGTTCGTGTGTTATGAATCTAGCCAGCCTTGGCTTGATGTTCTGATGCAAGGAAAATGGTTTTGGTCACCCGTCAGGCATCTTGAAATATTGTAAAGCGAACGGAATGACAGATGTGACTAGTGTGTTACTAAGGGACTGGCGACAAAGATGAAATCGGTAACAGTAAGTCATCCGATGTCCGTTTATATTAAAACCATACTGTTCTGTACAGAGCTGATTTGCGAACAGCCCTGGATTGTAAGCTCTTCCACCGATGGCATTGTGTCTGCGGACAATGTGCGAAGGTGACTCAAGATTCTTTCAGTACCTCACTTCAAAACATTGACATCAACCTGGTCGACGTGGTTGTTTATGCCCTCAACTATGGTCCTACTCATTGTGTGCAGTACAGCGTAACCCGCAAAACTAGAATTGTTAGTAGCCTATTCAGCGGTCATTTCTGTTTATTTTAAATCGTGTGTGCTACCTTCAGTTTTGCAAAGTACATAGCTTCTAGTGAAGAAGGTGGACTATTTAAAACGTTGGATTTTGAAGTTTCTGATTTAATTTAGCAATGTTGATGGCATTTTCAATGGGGGTTTACAAACGGGGAAGTTAACGCTACTGCTGATGTGCTAACGCTATTGATCGATGAGTGCTCGTTGCCATCAAAATCAATCTAACTCGTTCCAGCTGACAGGTTGCATTGAGTTGTTCACTCCACAGGTCGTAGGAAGTTAATAGTCAACTTCACTATCGTAGTCAGGATGAATAACACACTATACTACTCGTCAGTAGTCCGGCGTAAGTGTGCGTTTAGGTATTGAAGTAACAGATGAAAAATACAAAGAACATTGGAGTACACTCCAACTCAAGTGGTTTTTTCCGTACATGAATCTAGCATAGAAATCGTGACGTCCGTAGATCAGTGTTATGTGCAAATGAAAGCTTTTGCCTCAGGTGGTATTCAAACATATTCTCTGTGTTGATTTTCTAGATAAATAATCCTTATGAAATCCGTGTTCTTGGATCACAACGCTATTACTGAGGAACATGATACACTTATTCATATTCAGAATGACCAGCTGTTAAGGAGACAATCCGGCATCTGCCTTCACATAATTCGTAGTTGTACTTTATTTGTCATTCTAAGACCTTTCAATCAGACTAAGATCCGTGCTTAAGTCGCTACTCTGAAATTTTTGGAAACTACTGATTTCACAGGTTTCATGCTGCCACTACTCAACGAAAGTGGTGGGGCATCAGTATAGGCTTTAGCTTGTTCTTTGCCTTTAGTCTTCAGAATGTCCCTGTCAACTAGGATAGGTTAATCATACCTCTGCTATTTACTGAGAGAAACTCAAAGAAGTTGTTTTCTGTCATAACCAGATATTCTACGTTGATTGCATTCTATCGACTTACTGTAACTTAAAAAGAGCAGAAAGGTTTCTGTTTCAAGTGTTTTTCTTTCTAGGGCACCGATTTACTGGTAGTACCCACTTTTGCTATAACTAACATCCACTCTCATGATGTAAGCCGTGGGTACGGCTTCTACCAGTTACAGTTTCAAAGAAGTGTACTTGTTACGTTAAGAATGTTTGCTTTTGAAAGGAGATAACTGAGGCTGGGACACACGCCTCAAGTTGCAAATGGGACAGGAAGTGGAGAAACAATATGAATACAAACGGAATCACAGACGATTTGCAAATCAAGTGCATCGCAGGCCGTATGAATATTCAGTGGGTATAGGAATTGTGTAGTTCTAGCAAAATGTTACATTTTCCCACAATATTTATATGAAACTAACTTGCCACCGTTGGAACATAAGACCATTTAGGCTTCTGATAGACTGGTGTATCAAGAAGTAGCTATTTAAAGAAGACGCTAAGTAGAAGTGTTCAGACACGCTGACTATTGCGGAAAATGTCAAGTTTTAGATGGCATTTGATGTTCGCTGTTCTACATTTTCGTACTGCCACATTTCAAACTAAGCACACACTGGAGCAGCACAGTCGGGCACCGAAAAAAATTATATTCTTCAAGACTTCGACACATACCAAGTGTAATTACCTCGAACTACTTACAAACTGCCAGTAGCGTGTGTTGTTATTCTCAAATTACGGGCGTCAAGTCGATCAAACCCCACTACGGAGGAGGGAACGATATACGTATTACATCGCCTTACTATACGCTGTCCACCACTGTGATTCTGCTCCAGCACGATATTTCGTCCAGTCAGATTTGCGCACGGAAATTTTCAAGACTAGCGGGTTTCTAGAGGGCAGAAATAACATTCTGCACAACATTTTCAGGCGAGCCGTCCACGCCGAGTTCGATAACGCGGCACGCTGTATCAACCATAACGCCAGTTTATGGTTAAAAACAGCAGGAACGAGCATACAAGTAAGGAATAGATTTTGCTCAATAAATAGCCCATGAAACTGTAGAAATGCCATACGACTTCTAGCGTTTTGGAACCACGCTTGTATAACATCACATCATAGTACACCAATACTACGGTCCAAATGACCAATATCCCACGTTACCCTTGGTCAGATCAGTAAAGAAATCGATCACCTAGCATCGGAAGGTGTCATTAGCCCCGTTAACTACTCAGAGAAGGTGGTAGCAATAGTCGTTGTGGATTTCTTCACCAGTTTAAATGATACACTAGAAGAAGCATGAGTGTACTTTTTTGATGCCTGAGGACATCTCTGCGGAACTCATATTTTCGAAATAGCTTGTTTAAAAGTTCGCACCAACGGTGAGTTAACCTCAGTGTTAACAATAAGTACACATATGAGACTGTATCGCTATAGTCGATTGTTACTTGAGATAAGAGGTGCTTCAATGAACTTCCACCACATCATGGACGCAGTCAGTAGCTTCCCCCCTAAGTTATCGATACCACAATCGTCAGGCACATTGTTGAAGAGCTTTTTAACCATTTGGCTAACACACAAAGCTTATAAAGCAGTTTTACGTCTATGTCCGTACGGAACAACTTTATTCTCTCTCTCTCTCTCATATATTTCGTTATTTATTGCTGAATGTAACTGATGATATGCAGATCCAGAAGAAGTTAAAATCATTTGTGAAATACCATCACCCAATGACGCCACTGCTGTTTGATCACTGTTGAATACAATTAACCATTGTAATACCTTTATATCTGGAATGCATGTGTGTCACACCCAACTGAATAGTCCAGTTTGGTGCAATTTCAATTAAAATTGGACAACTGAATGTCGAACATTTTGAACCTGTACCATCGATTCTAACATCACCAGAATTGTTAGCACATAATAGCCTATCGCTCGATATCATAGTTTCAGCAGATGCCTCCAAATGCGGACTAACAGCTTTAATTCTCTACCGGTTTCAGTATGGGTCATTGGAAACTATTACCTATGCCTTCAGGTCGCTAACCTCCACAAAATGGAATTACAGCTAATTTAGGAAAGAAGTATCAACTTTAAGTTTCGCCCTAGGGAAATCTTATAAAATGATTCATGGCACAGTGTTTTCAATTCAGACCGGCCATAAGCCGTTGTTAACCAGTCTTAACAACAAGAAGGGCATTCTTGTGCATACTGCCAACCACGTTTAAAAATGGCTACTACCTTGATTTTGAACACTTTTTCATTCGTATTTGTACGCGCGAAGGTATTGTTTCGTTTGGTGAGTGTACAAAATAAACCAGATGATGAGTTGGTTATTGCGTCTACTAACCTTCTCAGATACTGTTGCATGCCTAACAATCACCACATATATGATCAAAGAGAATTTTAGCATTGATGATACGACTATCCAAGCCAACTACTTTCTAAAACAAAGACAGCTAGAAGACATCTGTGTACCGCAGTTGCGACAGTTCTTCATAAGAAGTGATCCACTGTAAGTCTCATATGAATGTCTTCTGTTCGGTGAAAGAATATTAATCCCGGTCTTACTTAAATCAAGAGTTTCAAGACAGTTCTGTGGAGCCTACCCAGAACCTACTAAGACGTAGTTCTTGATAGGCAGTTACTTTTGACGACCATTTATATACGGAAACACTAATGAATAGGTTAGAGGGTGTGGTTGAGTCACTAGCCTAGCCGTTCTGGAGGAACCACGGAACTGAGTCTAGATTCCCTGTGCTAGACATATCGATAATGTTTATCTCCTGGTCGTTGTTGATTTTACATCAAAGTGGCCAGAGGTTGACATCATAAAAAGACCGACTAGTCAACTCACCATTTGCTATTTGATAACCCTATTCTATAGATTAGTACTCCACGATGTATTTCTGTGTCGTATAACGCTACACGATTCACATCTGACGAGTTCCAAAAGTTTTGGTCAACAAAGAACACTGCCGCATCACTCCAAGTCAAGTGGTCAGGCTGAAATTTTTGGGTACTGTGAGACGGCACATTTCCAGATACCCAAGGGGACGATATCTGGACAATGTTGTAGGCTTGTTTATTGCCTACTTGCAGAATAACGCCATAGTCAAACATTTCGGATATTGACTCATCTAGCTACTGTTTGTTTCAAAGGAAAAGACTAATAGAACGCATGATAATGTTGTCTAGGCCACGGTGTGATTCAACGTTGAAAACATTGTGTATGTAAATGACTTTGGTAGCCGACGTCCTACGTGGACTGTGGGAACCACTGTACATAGACAGAGACAAGCTGTTTATGAACAGGCAGATTGGGTCAGACGCTAAGCACCTTCGCACGAGATACGAATAACTTGGTCGCAACGAAATCAATCTAAATGTTCCTTCATACTGGCTGTTAGTTGACTCATCAGATGGTGTAGCTCCGACACAAATCATACAACAACAAAAGCCAGAAGCATTTGCCCCACCTTTCAGCCAGCTGTCTGAAATGAGATACCCCCACAGACAGCCAAGTTTCACACATCTAATCCAAACGGATCTTTGAAAAATATCCTGCTATGCACAAAATATAGGGGGGAATGTTGGAGGTCAAACCAGTCATCCCATGAGCAGACAGCGTTATCAATCTTACATACAGTGACCTTTACTGTAATTGGATTAGATAGGTGTTCTTATTCCGACTTGTCATGTGGTCAAGTGCACACGACACGCGAAGTTGTCATTCATACTTATATTGTACTGAATCTAGGACGGCTACTTTTCTTCCTGTATCCCCAAGCAAGTTATGAATGGACCAACACCGATGACAGCACTTGATGGATAACGTGATAGTTAACCTACAAATTACCTTCATCTTTGTTCTGTTGTGTGTTTCTCTGTAACTTACCTCGTCCTATTAAATGGAAGACATTCCTGTCACTCACTGGATTACGTTTTACGTAGTGGTGACGTTGCTTTTCGGAGGGAATATTAATCGAGAAGGTCAGTTCCCGACGTGGAAGACGAGAGCAGTCAGTGATGGTTATAACTGGTAAGTTTACTTATTATTCAACCAGCACTTACTGTTGCGATACCTCCCGCAGAAGAGAATATTTGTCTGGAAAACTAGCGTGAAGGAATGATCTCCAAGTCCTAAGAAAAACAGCAACACAACAATATCAGAATACACTTATAACCGTGCCAGGTCCCTCAAGATTTACGGTATAACATAATCAAGGTGTCTTATCTTTGTTTTGGTTGTCAATAACAATGATCACATCAGTGTAGTCTAATTTGGAAAGAGGACTATTTGAAGCAAGTTTGAGAGGCTGTTGCGCTCTACACTTGAGACTGGTACTTCTTGGCCTAGTGTATAAATCCAAAACCGAATCGTTGCTTAATTCATAGGAAGCGGATAACGGGAGAGGCATATTTTATGCAGTTATGTAGATGTGAAGTTTGAGAGATTGAAATCCAGGGCGAAACGTGGCTCGTCCCACGATAAATGACTTTTACATCAAGCTGTTGCACAAATTTCCAAATAGTAACCAGTGAATTTCGTTGTACGGCAGATTGTAGGGAGGTTTCTAACTTCTCCGTTGTTGCCGAACCACGAATTTTCAATTATAACTTCTGGTTAACTGATTCCGTGCTCAGGACTCGAATTTTCAACTTGCACATTTTCGATGGAATAGGTTCGATGAATCGCGCGTATGAGAGTAATGAGTTTCATAAAGCCTCTTGGGAGCTGGAATTAATGGCCAAAGTGCCAAATAAGCTCTTCGATATGAACGTTGTGTTGGTTTTCACTCAAATGACTAAGATGCTTGATATCTTGGAAGATCTCGATTCTGAAAAATGTGAGCGAATCCAGTGTGCTAACACCCATCAGTTAAGCCAAGGTGCCAATAGATTCGACGCCTTGGTTCCATCCTGTATCGTGTTTCTTTCGTCCACTGATTCCGGCGACGTGAGCATCAGTCTAGGGTCCGCAGACTCTGTGATCAAGAACGATCCAGATTGGAGTTCACGTAACGAGAAACAAGTTTCTTCGCATACCCACCGTATTACCCAAGCCAGTAAAGTTACGACCATCTGTTTGGTCGCCCGTTGCTTTTTCCATTATTGAATCTCACATGTGACAATAAAAGAACCTGATGCTTATGTCCCGCTAGCAAACGAGTGGTGTCCAGTGTCAAAGATAGAGCTAACCGACGTTCTGGATTTTGGCTTTGAAGGATTGTTCGATGAGGGCAAGTAAGACAAGAAGTGTTAGAAATATACCCTACAATTGATCGGCGCGCTGGCTGCATTTGAGTTGTGATCGATATCATATCCCTTGTTTTTATCTTAAGCTTCAGGGCGCTTACTTTGTGTTGGACTGAAGAACAAATTCAACGTGTAAGCCAACTCTATGTTATGTACTGCAAAATGTACGGTGCCTGTTCTTCCTTGGATTTTCCCTTTCTGTGAACCTTATAATCTGGTGATCACGCCAGGGGTAAAAATGACCAGAATCGACCACGAAATACAACTACAAGGGTTCGCAATACAAACAGTACAGCTCAAACCCACACTTTTCTATTACCATGAATGTGCTGATAGACATCCTTAACAGATTATGTACTAACAGCACCGGGTCATTACCACAAACACCCCATATCGGACACTGTTGTCCTAGGTGATAACTGTACCAGCAAGTACGGCTTTACTTCCAGCGTTTTTCACTGATCGGTAGGGCGCGGTTTCGCTGAATCCGCTCCCGGGACTCGTGTTTGACATGGCAGCTGAAGCAAGTGTTCTTGACGAGTAAGTAACTGATGACACTTCCAATAGGCTCCAAACTATCGTGGACACATCGTTACGTTATTTTCAAGACATGTGTGTCGCACAGTAGATGAATCTGGCGATGCGTTAAAGTATACAGTAATATCCTATGATAGACAATTGGTTGTTATGCATTGTGTAATCTATAAGGTTTACGATATGTTTTTACTGCGAAAAAATATAACCTCCATATATTTCTCTAATGGTAGTCGATGCCATTTTTAAAGAGAAGTGGCATATGACTGTTTCACAATGCTGCATAGTGTAACAATGATTCTTCTAGGTGATCATCAACGCCCACAGTAAAAGTAACCTGTTTATAAAGGTCCATGCATTTTACGGGTTCTTGTTTAACTAGACTTCTATAGACATCAGAATGCAGGCTTCTACCACTCATGTTGATGATTCCGTCTAAATTTCAGGTGTATTCGCCTATTATACTTCTAGCTTCACTGTGCTTATTACCATCTTAACATGAATTTCCATGCCGTCTGAAATCTGAACTCATACAAGCTGAAAACCGCATGCTGTTATAGAAAACCCACATCCCTTCGTGTTTACACGGAAAGAATAGGAATAATAAATTTGTCCTTCTCTCTCTCTTCGTTCCAACTCGTTGGAAAAGACTTTATAACGACACTGTTATGTAAGATGAACTGTACCTCCTGATGGGACACTAGTCCAGTGGTCAAATATTACCAACTGCATTTGGTGACAAGTGAACCAGTTCGATCACTGTGAACCCTGCTGGCATCGTTTAAATTGAATTAATTTTGGTGGGATTCCTACACCCACCCGTAAAAGTTGCAAGATCCTTGTTTAGGTCTGTTTAGGTCTTTCTTTTCATTCTTTCACTAACAGTCTATTCACACTTTTGTCCAACCAATCAATAAAGCACCACTGTTTCTGGCGATCGTTGACAGAGTATTCTTCTCAGTGTTGCATACAGCTGCAATTTCAAATTTCTCACTTTCGTCCACATTATTGTGGATGGCAATTTGAGTCATCAGATCATCCACCTCCGTTACTTTTTCATTTAGGAACAGTGAAAGTAGTGAACTGGAATTTTTACTTGACCTTGGTCATCTGGTGTGCTTTTACAACTGACCTATTCGACTGTCTACTCGTCACGCACACGTCCACAGCACCACATCGTCAAACTTTTCCGTATGTGGTTAAGGTCACATGTGGTCACGTGCGACAAATACCGCTCAACAAGTCAATGATTTCTGTGATTTCAACTTGCAGAGAAGTCCTAGTCGAGGGGTCATCGGTTGGAGTTAACAGACAGTAACTGTGTCAAGACGATCGGGCAACCTGATCATCACGCACAAACGAAAGTGTTTGAGCGTTCACATATGATAATTCGGTCGTGTCTAACATGAGGTGAATGGCGCAGTGGTAAGCACGGTTGCCTCATGAACAGCGTGTCCATGGTTCAAGTCCCGGCAGTGGCGATGATATGCACTACTGACGAGCTCTAATGAGAGCGAAACTCGAGTCTAGTGGTTCTAGTGCTCGAAAGGGTCCGACTGGATTGTCTATGGGAATGCAACAGCTGCGATTAATTGTGGGTGATTTTCAATCTATATGAAAATCAAAATCCCCTACTACTCATCAATAAACGCTTCATTGTCCGCACATGCTTTAGTAATTTACGGCAGAGAATGTAAGCTACGGGTACTGTTGTCATAGTCGGGACAAACTCCTCTGTCAGTATACGTAGCAGGTGAATTATACACATGGTGAATCTAACACAGAACTAAACTCTCAGAATAGAGTGAGTTCAGTTAACAACTGACACGTTTTCAAAGTAAATTGCAGTGCCTATCGGGCTACGTTTGAAGAACAGAAGTTTGTATCCAACACTAATACTCCACATATGGTGCGATTTAAAACAAGTGACGGACAGACGTGGAGGATCGGGATGAAAGCATATGTCAACAGCCAGGTGAACCAACCCCTGTACATACCATGGATATTCTATGGTGTCCATGTTGGCCTTGAGGAACTGTGATAGTCCTTCACCCTCATACTCAGACATCTCCAGACTTTCTTCTCCAACATTGCGGTTGAAATCCTTTGTATTAGAAGAACGCTACATTTATATGCCTTCACGTTACACGCCTCCGAACTAGAGGTAAAACGCTCAACTGAACTTACTATGATCGTATAATTCAAACTTTATCTGACCTTTCTGCTACACATTTCCTGGGGAGCGGCTTCTGGTAATGGGATCACGGTTATCACTCATGCACTTTCAATGAATTTTATGGCTTCTCCCTGTTGTATAGTGGTCAGCATCATAAACGGCTTTTAACTTGGCTTCCAGTGTCTTCAAATCTACCAGTTTTAGCGGAAAACAGGTCATAAGAGATAGATGAGGATGGCTTATCTGAAGCTCTAATGCACTTGGAAATGTTTAGCATGTATCGCGGGTTATCTTGTCGTTCATTACCTTCCCGGTATTGGTGCCATGTCTAACAAATGACATGCCTTGGTTCACCGCTTCCTCTTGTGTCTATTTTTTCGCCTGTTATTATCAAGCATGTTAAATTAAGAGAACTGTAGTGTGTCTGTCCGAAAAGGTTCGTGGAGACTTGCTGTAATGGCTCTTCTAGGGTTCAAGAAACCCATTGCCAAACTAAGTGATTCTCATTTGCTTGACACCAACGATCAATTCAAGCCATGTGAAGCTTTCCGAATCATCTACAATGCTCCTCAGAGCCGTCAACTTGTGACTGTTGCCAACGATATAGGTCATTACCATCAGACTGTACAACCATTATTTGTGTACACACAAAAACAACTTGTACAAATCCTCCGCCTACCTTAGCCAGTCAATCTCAAACTGCGTGAAATCCGAGCAGACGTGAACCAGCTGACATCACCTAACGAGTGCTTCTCACGTGTAGCACATATTCACCAACAGCCCAGCCCTCCTCCAATAGACTGTGACCCATCCCACATCTCTGGTCTTTACTGACCTACTGGACTTGTTTTGATCTACATATATAAGCCACATGCACACTTTATGTAATTATAAAGTCTTATGCAAGTTTCTGAGTACGACCAGGTTGAATTCTTATGAATTCGATGGGAATGTACGGGGGAAATGTCTGCCTGTATATTTGAGAAAGTTTCGTGTGTCAATTCTGTGTCTGTACACTACATTTTGTTTTCTTGGATTCTTTTCTTGGTCAACTGTTGTCTAACCGTTAAGGGATAACGGAAGAAAATATCGGGATTGCATCAGCATTTGTTTTGGCAAAAAGTGTGTTTGTTCTATGCAATGGAGCATTTTGACCCTCCGATGTATGTTTTCCTTGATCCATGTTTGTTTCTACAGACTAATAACTGGCAGTTTTCTATATAGCAAACATTTGGACTCATTATTCATTGTACAATTTCCAGTTTGACTTTAAGAAGGTTTGAATGGCTTTTGGAGGTATTTTTTAGATGAGACCCAACTGTGAAAATTCCGGGCTTCGGCTGGATTCGAAGCAGCGACAGAAACACCATGCCTCAACGCGGCAGGCGCTCCACCAGCTGAGCTACGAAGCCACGCCAGGAGCTCGGAAATTTCACATTTGGACTCGGTTACCCACCCGTCCCACTGCCTCATATGGAATCCACCAAATGACCCAGGGGATCGACTGCCCCGGCAGGATTTCTCGACCAGTTCACGCTGGAATCCACCAACGCCACTGTTGAGCATGGGAATTGTATTACTAATAAGTAGTTTGGCAGATTTGCGAGTGTAGGTGAGGTTATTTGTTATTTGATTTATTTATTTATTTGAATGTTTGTTTGACTTGTTACTGATTACTTTAATTCACATTAACCAACAAAAATAGTTAGCCAACGGATACTTATCCACGGACTAGGTGTATTGGAAGGAAGCCAGATTGATGACATGAAGGTATATGTACTGACAAAGTTGCTTATTTGCTACAAGCACAGACAGGTCTATCACTGATTTCCCTTGTATCGAATTTGACACGAACACAACACGGAACTGATTTCCAGTCTCATTATCACGTACGTGAACGAATCTTGGACCAATTTGGTCACGTACAGTCTCTACTGTACTCTCCGCCCAACATAAAAGTCGACTCACGTAGTGACTGATACTTTGGACGAGAATAAAATGAAATAAAGCACGAAACTAGACTGTTCTTGTGCATTCACTCTACCTCAGAGTGTTCATACCAGATTGGCTTCAATCACAAAGGCGGAGTTTTGTGTGTTCGCGTGCATCTATCTGTTTGTGTACACGTGTGCAATTCGATTGAGATTTTTAATTTGCACAAACCGATTTTCTGATATGTTAGTTTAGTTAATTTATTTAAGGTTGTTATATAGTTTTCAGTGATCTTATTAATTATGGGTTTGTGTACTGCTTCTGATGTCATATGTGAGCTCAGTTTTTGTCACCCTTTTTCAGACGTTATTTCTGTTTGTTCGACTTTCGGGTTGCCGGGTCAGATCAACTCAGTTTTGCCTTTTGTATTATCATGTGAGAATCAAATTGATTAAAGGAACGTCAAAATTGTCTTTGTAAGCTTAACTTGTTGATACTGTATTGTGGAATTCTCAGTCGGATGCAGTTTTAAGTCAGCTAATTTAAATAGAGACACTAAACTATAGTTTACCGTTTATCGAAGCTATGGGCTTAAATATACTTGTTCGTGGAGCAGGTGTATTCACCGTTAGTCTATGATCTTCGCATTCAACAGGACCAGATTATGGTTTCGAAATAACAACTCCTAATCGTACGTAAATAGTTCTACAATTGTTCGGTCGCTTGCTTGATTGTCGTATCAGCCTTAACCGACTGCCTCATTCAGGTTGAAAGCAAAGATTTTGATTTACCTTACGAACAACAGACATGAACGATATTTTGTTTATATCGGCCAAAGTTCGCAACTACTCATAACCAACAGGTAGTAATTATTGCAAAAATCAGGATGACGAATATATTCCTTCGGGAAAATTTACTATTAGATTTGAAGAAAATACAGAATTATTTTTTTGTGAAGCAAATTCCATGCTTAAACTTTTCAGATAACTGCGGTGACAGGATGAACAACTGTATCAACAGCCTTTGTGTTCCGACTGTGTTCTGGGCCACCGATTACTATCTGGATGGTTAATATTATGAGACGGGTTTGGTTGCGTTCCTACTAAGTCTGATCCTAAGTAGATTTTCAACGTACCATTTCAGACCTGCCTTATTTACGTGGTTGGTACCGTGTTCGTAAATCTGTCAGTTTCTGATATCATCACCAATCACTAAAATGTTTTCTTCCAGTTACAACGAGTTTACGGAAAGTAATTATGATAATTTTACGTTTACCACCGTCATTTCGTTCCGTTATCAAAAAGTCGGTTGTCGCTGTCAGATAGACAGACGTCGGCTGAAAAGATATTTGGCGTAAGCAAGATGACTGACTCTGGGAACATAATACAGTAGAATACTAACCCCTAAAAGGTCATTGTAGGCTGCCAAATTGTCTCCTAAATCTCACTGAATAGATTCGGTCCCGTTTCGATCAACGTTGATTTACAAATTCATAATGCGAGTATGTGTAACGAAAATACCGTCCAACTGGTTACTTTCATCTACTCATCCCTACCGACCGATGTTAGTCGCATTGTGGTTATGGAAGCTGTTGCAGTCAAAATGTACAGGACCCAGTCAGTGACCAATGACTGGTAGATATGCTGTACTTTTTAGCTAGTCCTGTGTAGTGCAAAGCACACGCAGTTAATACTCGCGCCACTAATCCCTCACCGCGGTTTTGGCTTGGCCGTGTTGCTCACTTAGGCCTTTGAATGCTCCACTTTTTTGGTTCCAATCTCTTCAATCTATTCTACCGATTAAGTTATCTCCAATTTTGTTTTCATGCTGTTTTCGACACTGCCCTCCTCTGAATTTTTCGCCTGGTTTCAGATGCACTGACTATAGATTGAACCTAGACTGCTCCTCCAAACTAGGGTTCTGGCCACAGTTTCGTCCTACAACTATAAAATCATTTTTGATTTGGCGTGTATACTTAACTGGCATGCCAATTCCTTATTTCAATGGACATTTTTGAATGCGCTAGCAAAATGACCGTGGTTGAAGGAAACACAAGCGGGAGTTTGGACGGACAGAGAGTGTTCAACCCGACCGTTTTTCCTGACGACATTAATGGTGGCACGGCTTAGTGGATTGAATTGTAAACTAGTGAGACCGTTTTGGTTCATTTGGTTTGGGCTTCGGTACAGTATACGTTAGTTGCATTTCACGTCATGTTGAATACTATCAACATAATTTTAACCAATGGTCAACTGTACACATGGTTAGATGCTCCTTTTTGGTCAGGTTGTTAACCATAAATCGTGGGATACCTAGATACTTCTCCGGATTCCAAATATAACCACTTAGATACTCAAGTTCAGTTGGAAAGCTTACCTATATACCTGTCTGAATCAGTTATATTGGCATTCAGCGAGCAGACGGAATATCCTTTAATTCAGTCACCTGGATTCGTCCCTATGCTTTCCTAGGCCCTTGATATATGGAGTGGCTGACTGCATACACTTGGCGAGATCGTTGGCTGAATAGAACACTCCGATCTAGTTTCTGGTTAGTAATGGAAACAGCGCACAAAGGAATACAGCTTCTGGGTTGATGCTTTGGATCCATTGACTTTATTTGTACAGACGTCGATATTCGACTTGTGTCATATATCTCTCATTTCGGCAGAATTTTGTGAAGCCTTCGTTCTGGTTCATCAACAAACTCCGATTCCGAAATGATGTGATTACTATGTCCACGAAGAAACTGCGTGTGCAACCCGGTGCCTTCATTTTTGAGACTGAGGTATCGACTGACTTGTTGGGTCAACGGCTTCGCGTGGAAAACTGAAAACCTCAAGGTGGTTTATTCGACCGGTTAATGCGCAGCTCATTAACTATTCGGATAGTACACTTCAGACTGTGTTAATCCTCACCTTTTTTGAGATACAACATCTGCAGCATGCTACGCACATGACCTCTAAAGGTAAATTTAACTGTTTCCAGCTGATGCCTGATAGGTCGGTCATCAAGCTAGTTAAACCTACCCAAGTCGACCAAGTTTGACTATCATTTTCTGCAAGTGCCACACAACAATTTTCCAATGTTCGCCTGGACTGGATATTACGATCACTCGTAATTCTTTATTTCTACCTTCTAGCTTGTCTACTGGCTTCTGTTTTCTCTGACAACATGTCAGGCAGACTTCGAAAGTCAAAATAGAAAGTCCACCTGGTCTCCCTTATAAACTCTCTCTAGGCCGAACCTCATGCATAGTTGGTCGGAGATTTCGCTTCCAGTGAAAGTTTACAGCCAACCTCTTTCAAAGAACTGCACCAACTTCGAAACTCGTTCTTGTCAGAGCTTGCCATTACCGCGCCCCTTCCTCGTGATCGAGATTTGAATTCCAGTCACTTTCCTTTGAGAGTAACAAGTAAGCTCTCCTATCGTCTCGACGGAAGACACCGTCACTGTCTGTTCAACCTAGTCAATAATCCCCTCACTTACGACTTTTGAATCTGATCGAACTTCCCGATTTTGCCAAATCCACTGAGCAATATCTCAAATTACTGAGGAACAGTCATGAATTCGGTCAATTCAGTGTGAACATCTCTCAGAGCTCATAACGGTTTTTCATTCCGATAGACCTTCTGACTAACTTCTTTATGAAGGAAGCAATACACTCCATTCACTCGTGTTACAGATCACATATTCATAATACGAGTATTTAGAGTGAAAAATTTCGTGAGACACCACCCGATTAATTATGTGCACTTTTCAGGTTTACACATTCTAATTATTGCCGACCAGCGTCAACTAGATGATCAATAAACATATGATCCGGATGAAATTCATTAGATGCCTGTGTTAATATTTCGTTTTGCTTCTGTAATCATGTTCGATCGCCACCATGTAGAGCAAATTTAGGGTGACCAGAACAGTGTCCTACCAGATGGCTCCGCGGAACTGTTACAGACCGATTGCCGGGATGACAGACTTAAATGTGTGTGCATACGACCGTTCGAATAACAGCGAGCAGTCTGTTGTAGGAGAGAGGGGGGAAACTCCTGTACGACTCAGCCTTTCTCCAATACTTTAACAGGTCATAGGGAACCAGATCAAGCTCGTTCATTGATCCACCCAGCACCAAGCATGTGCTGTGGATTGTGACATCCTGGTGACGTAAACTTCGGTTGTCAATCTGCTGACTTGTTCTATGGTCAGGCAATGTTCGTTTCAATGTTAAAATTAGGTCGTACACAAAGGGTTAAATTCTGCATCTTGGTCAATTAACAACTGTTTCTGAGTGGTAAGGCTGACGGACTTCGATAAAATACAGTTTACTGTTTATGAGGGGAGTCTCGGCTGCATTCAAACCAGTGACAGAAACAGCAGGCCAAAAACGCGAGGCACACTGTACCAGTTGGGCTACGAAGCCCATAGAGAGTTCATACATTTCAGTCACGCAGATAACTGTTGAATCCATCGGACTTGCATTTGCGAAACAAGTGCAATGAATTCAACCACCGAGATCCAGTGAAGTAAACATCAATAGATATGGCAGTGATGCGTTTAGAACAGCGGTTTTCTGAGGCTGTTTTTTGTGTACCAGTCAGCTTTTATCTATGCTAAGAACGATGGAAACAGAGGAGACTATTTCGTGTTTAAGTGAAACATTTTTTCAGAAGTGGATTGGTCGCGGTGATCCAGTCAATTGGTTCCCAATGTCACGTGACTTAACGCGGTTATACTTTCTTTCTGTACGTTTAAACCATAGTGCATGGTTTACGGTATTCCGTGATAAACATGACGAGAGCCTGTCGGTACATCCCTAATGAGTGAGCCCAAAATACTCATTGGAATATGATTCGGCGAACTCGCAAATGCACAGAAAGATGATCAGCATAGTTCTTAGCAGTTGGTTTGGGAGTGCTGTTTTTTCGAGAATGCAGAACATTTAGACATGGTTTACCAACTCCTATCCGTAATTTGTTATTTACAAACCAAGATGACTGGTTGTTTGAGCACTATTCACACCAGCACAACAGAGGAGGAGGTAGGATATCATAATACCAGAAGTTATCGCGAATTTAACGGATGAACAGACAGAGATGCCGGTCTAACTCGAAACACTGTCATCCTTCTCAGATCACATGTGTTGCTAATGACAACCATAATTCCAGTTCAGTGTGTTTCTATAGCACTTTTGCGTGTCCTAGTTTCACTTTCGCTTATGGAGTTCTCTAAAGAGTTCCCAGAGTTTAATCCATAACTATAGGCGGCAATCGAACTCGTACTTCTGTTGCGCTTATGAACATGCTGACAGACAGTGAGTGTGAAAAAATCGATCTGTTGGGTGCAGAGATTAAATGAAGTTAACTTGCCAACATATAGTTACTGGGCTGACAATGTAACAGACTAACACCTTCTCGTCCGCAAATACAGTTGAGTGTTTCAGGCATATGCAGTAAGCACTGAGTGTAAAGGTTTGTGCGAATGGCATATATGCAACGCGCACTGGCAACAATGCATTGCAAGTGCCTACACATTCAACAAATCGATCTTCTGGCTAACTGTATGCCGGTGATTCATCAGGACGGACTTAAACTTCCTTTACTACCGTCCAAACATCCGGGTAAGTTCTCTTCCTGGTGGTCGAGCTATAGGTACCGAAGATACAGCCTAATGGCCATCGTGCCAGCTGAAGGTTAGGCTGAGACCCAGCTTATTCAATCAGTTGTAGCCTTCAGGCGTGCACAGATGTTTACTGGGACAGGAATAGTTCACTGAGAGTCATTAGCTGGATTACGTAGATGTTAGTGAAGCAAGACAAATCATTCGGAAGAATGAAGTAGAGACTGAAGGGAAGGTGTTACTGACGATGGATGAGCAGCAACCAACCGTGTTCTTTTACTTTGGCGGAGAAAACAATGGCGACACTGGAAGTTAGTCGCTTGGTAAGAAAAGATTTGTGCCGATTATAACAGAATGTCGTTAAAAAACAGGATGTTAATCGTCTGTTCATGTGTACATGCCACTGGTCATGCACTTACATCTAAAAGCTCGATTTTCAGCCCATAGAGCAAAGAGGTTTTCTGGTACATACCTGTGAACTTCTGCCTGGCCTCACCTGTTTTACAGATGTTTCTATTTCTCTGTTTTCATCTGTCGATTCTGGCTGGTTGAGTCGGTTTTCCTCATTGGCAATTCACCCCGTTTTTATTGTTTTCCTCGATTTATCGGTTATAGTCTGAGATCGTACCGTAAATAGGTGTTGAGATATTTTAATGGTTTGAACTTGTTCGCTTCTCACAAGGTGACTTACGGTCATATACCTAAACACCTTGCGCTTGAGACCAATCACTGAATATACAGAATCTGTCCGTCTTAAACTATTATCTCCCGAGAGGCATCAGCTCTAAAAAAATCGAACTAACCGATAGTTTTTAATTGCTTGAGCTTCTCCGTAATGCTTTCTGCATTAATACGAACTATTTGTGACTTCGTGAGCTACGATATTCAACGGACAGTTATACAAGGAGATTCGTTTAAAGTACGAAAACCGAACGCGGCATCGCATTCAGAAGAAAAATGGGCAGAATGAATTCTAGTGTCCAGCTTGCATAGGACCTTCCTACACCTTCGTCCAAAATGTATAAAATCATAAATCTGCCACACTACGCATTCATAATATACGTTGTCCAGACTAATCATCAGTAATTTAAAGTGTCGCCTAGCAGGTTCAATCAGATCGGAGATTTCGACCTGTCTAGGAAGTCCTAATTGCGGGGTTATCGATTGGAGTTAACAGACAGTAACTGTGTCAAGACGATCGGGCAACCTGATCATCAGGCACAGGCGAAAGTGTTTGAGCGTTCACATGAGATAATTCGGTCGTGCCTAACGTGAGGTCAATGGCTCAGGGGTCAACACGGTTGCCTCATGAACAGCGTGTCCGGAGTTCTAGTCCAGGCAGTGGCGAGGATATGTACTATTGATGAGCTCTAATGAGAACGAAGCTCGAGTCTAATGCTTCTGGTGTTCAAAAGGGTCCGACTGGAAAGTCTATGGGGATGCGACAGCTGCGACCAAGTTCGGGTGTTCAACTTGAAATACGCGTTGTTGTTGTTGTTGTTGTTGTTGTTGTTGATGATGATGATGATGATGATGATGATGATGACGATGA
>LUCH01002600.1:4912-27520 GCA_013368495.1 Paragonimus heterotremus
CAGGGTTATCAGTCACTGGAACGACCACTCACTGGGGGTTGTTAGCTGCTCTTCTAGGGACCGCTTCAAAGTGTTATTAGATTCTCACTTATTTAAAACTTTGTAGGTTCAGTATTTTATTCTGTTTTGCTAGATTAGTGTTTTACTCTGTTCTCGGTATTATATGTAAACCCCTAGAGCGGTGCTACACCCTGTTTTCAATGACTGCCTTTCAGGTCAACAGAAAACCGCTGACATCGAAACGGACAAACTGACTGGATCCGGGTCACTTGGGCCTCCAACCTCGATCCCGTGAAGAAACCGCACTGTTTTTGTAAGTTACGGGTATCAGATAGACAAAGCCTGATACAGGATCCTCATATTTGAAGCGCGGGAAGCTGTTGCCCACCAACGCAAGAAACTTGGCCACCAGGCTGTTAGCCACCACGCTTTGTTAGCTGGGATGAAATGAACCGAACCGATCAAGTGACTGGAATTAAGCGTTTTTTTAAAGTTGTGCGGTACGGCCCAAATGTGCTTCCTCTCGTGCTCTTCGATGCACGTTTATTCTGACAGTACTGTCCCAATAGCTTTTTAATAGTAAAAGGTAGTAGACAGTGTGAGTGTCTGTTCTACATCTTGATTAATGCTGTTTTTCAGATTCCATGACAGAACTAGATGGTTCGCGGCTGCAGAATTCCGTAACACACGATGACCCCATCGATTACAATACATCGCCTGTTTTATTTTCTCCCAACCTACCCAGGCAAAATCTGGCTGGCGGAACAGGAGTCTTTGCAAACTTTTTTGAGGAAATGGCTGAACCGCATGCGCCAGAATTGTTTGTTCATAACTCGTCTTTTGCACCAAGTGGCGATGGCACTCAAGATGGGGGACCAGAACATTATGATTATGACAGTCAAAATTTGGGGACGACTTCTTTAGAGGACTATGCAAATCCAATGCAAGCTTTCTATGGAAGACACGCAGATGATGATGATCTCAGAATCTTATCTCAGTATAAACAGTTCGTCACCCGATCCGATAATAATTCGTCGCTATTGCATCCCTATTGTTATGAGGTAAGGTGTGCCATTGACAGTTTCTGAGAAGTTGTGTTCCTCAGTCTGGTACCTTTCCGATTCAAGGTATCTCGCTGTTGTTTTTCCATAACATGTGGGTATGGGATAACCCGAGTTTTTCCCCCCAATTATTACCCAAACCAAATGGTCAAGACTGAAACAGCTGGGCAGGAAAGGGAAACGTGCGTATCGCACCGAAATTTTATCACTATTTAGAGGCTTACACTAACATACTTTCTAACCTAATTGAACCAGCAACCACCCACGAACTACGGTAGTGGGAACATATTAGGGCGTCGGAGAGGAGAACTGTAGTCCGGACAAAACAGATTTTTGCAGGAAGTCGTGTTTGGGGTGTACATAACTGTTCCTCAATATAACTCGATTAGAACGTGTACTAATGTAGGTCCTCGCAATTTGGTCGGAATTTTTTTTTGCGCCAGCGTGAACCACTTACTTTGGACATCTCTGGACGCTCTGTTTCAGCCTTGTCGGTAATACCACGTGAATCACCTTCAACTAGCGTAGGGTCGTTGAAAGTAGGAAGCAAATAGGATAGCGAGACTTCCATTCCATTCTTGTTATGTGAACAACCTCTTCGCAATTGTTTCCTTTCATCGGATGCCATCTGTTGTTATCTTTTCTGTCATGGAGGGGTGAAATTGGTTAGAACTGACACAACTTGATCAACTAATAAGAAGTTAAGTGTCAAATTAAGGCGTCATTTGACAAAAAGCGTGATTTGCTTTTCCTAATATTTATATATGCATTTCTATGGCTGACTGGTTCTGAATGAAATGTAGACTTGGAGTATAGCTTAACTACACTTTCACTCGTCCATACTTGCCTGGATTTCAAACATACCCGAGTATGTCGTTGTGTGCCCAAAGTCCAGGAGTTTTTCAGTAATAATCAGCCACCGGGACCCACTGTATCTGGAAGACAAGTGATCGACTACGATCGGTAGTTAGGTTAGTTGAAGCGCCGTTAGCCTCACTGGTGGTCAGTCTTATAATGGTTATGTGCAGCGTACTAACAAACCTTGCCACAAAAAATTCTAGTATCCCGACCGTCCTCCTCTCTTGACTCGTCCACAGTACAGACGCGGAGTATGTCGTCAATGGGTTTTTAATTGAGTGCCAAAACAGAACGGCTTTCTAAGCCTCAATGCTTTATAAGGTTTTTAGCCCTCATATAGTTTTCAATGTCATATCATACAAGATCATGTACAGACTGTGTTTTCAGACTACCTTCCTTCAGACAATCGGTCACAGCAACCAGGGTTCGAACGCGCAACCGTTTGACTAATTCGGTGCATCCCCACTGATTAACCGCGAGTTTAGCGTTAATCTATAGCCAGGTAGGCAGAGCGTTCATTACGTCGCCCACAAACCATACACATCAGTCATTATGTCGGAGCAAAATGGCTTTTGGGCTCGTCACAGACTTGAAGACAAACCTCAATCGCAATCGTGCTAAGCCTACACATGTACACGACTATCAAACGGATTCACGGTTTATAAGCAAACTATGAGTAATTATATGTAGATTCGAGTACCGTCTAAAGTTCACACTGGGTATAGCTGCGAATAGGCTGTTGTGGTCCGGTCGCCTAAATTATCAGCTCACCGACGTTTTCGTAATCACATGCTGAGCGCATGTAATTGCACCCACTTACTGGGACCCCTGAGTTCGACATGGGTAGTTCGCCTCTGGTTCAGGTAGAGTATACTGTCTGAGTGAACTTGAACGGACCATTCAAACAACAATTTCTTGTTTTGTGTGTGAGATATGCTGTAGTTAATTCATGTAAAGTTGATTAACACTTGTTTGTATATATAAGTATTATCCTCAGCAAAGGCCACTCCACATTAGCGCCATAACACCTGAATGAAAAAGCATAAAGAACATTAAAAATCTGAGAGCGCAATAACCACTGGGCGGGCACAAGTGACTGTGTAATATGCAGGTTCGTCCTGTCGAGTTTGTGTTGTCAAGATGCCGTTTCCATTATTCCGTTGATGTTTCAGACCGACGGCGGTCGAGGGCAGACACGGAGCCCCCTATGGATTGCTCGGGTTTCACAGTTATTATCTAAGATTACTTACGATCATGTTGTCTACTCAACCATTCTTTGACTGAAGTCGTGCTGGTTTCATTGGCAGCGGAACTTGGCAAATATCATGCGCACCTTAATCATATGATCTGTATTACTATCAGCCGTTGCCGACTATAGGTAAAGTTCCGCATTTAATAAGTTACTGTTTTCACAAAGTAAATAGTGGCCTAATATTTGTGTGAATGTTGTAGTTTCCTGTACAGAACTGAAATTGAACGCAAACTTGCTCGAGTACACATTTTGACATCCTTCAGCTCCATGCGGAGGTAACATTACTTTAAAAGTGTACACTTGAGAAACACCACCAAGCTCTGTGAGCATCCGGATGACCTCGAACTACTCCATCTAGAGTGTGCTAGCTGATTAGTTGCCTAAAACATTTCGTTAGGAATGATCGAACTGCATTTCGACCACACCGGGCTATCCTAATCATAACCCAACACGCCATCGGCTATTCAGGCGGTTGCTTGCCTGTAGGTAGCCACCCGTGTGTAGCTTTTTGGCTGTTGATTAACAGTTCGTGGACCTGATATTGCTATATCAGGATGTGTGGGAGCTGCAAGACCCATAGCCTAAGTTGAATAATCAAGGTTTTCGGTTGCACATTTTCTTGTTTTGGCTGCTAGACTACACCTTGTCGGACACAGTCGAAGCTGGATAGTCGGAGATGTTGCTACTGAATGGTGTTGATATGATTATGATAATGTGCTTATTACTATACTGCTGAAGTTTTGGAGCACTGCTCTTTCAGCGTTTGCCAAGCTGCCACAGGTCTGACTAGAATTCAGTACCAATATGGAAATACTGGTAATGATTATGTACTTATGCATTCAGATGACCACTTTACTGGTTGGTTTTTACGGTTAGGAGTAAAGGATACCTTGCAGACCTTGATTCACCTGCAACGTTTATCCTGTTGACGCGAACTGAGGCTTCAAGTGGAAAGTAATATGTACGATTTTGTACTGCGGTATGTGTATAGATTTCCAAACAACCATTATTTTTGTGGTACATTGAGCGATTACTCGTCTTCCATTGCTTTCCTATCATTTTTGCTTTCGCTTACTGTGACTTCAGTAAGCGATTTGAAACTACGTCGATTGGTTTGGCGTTGGACCGGTCTCATGCCGGTTGGATGGTTCTAAAGATCTTATGAATGCTCCTGCTCTTGTGTACCATATGTCGAGTACTCGTTTTCTGTGGGTTTTAGTATTCGCTGAGATAGCTGCTGGTTATAAAAAAAAATAACTGTGGTGATCGTGCATTCACTTGACAACGAAGCGTTTAACTTACCAGTGCGTTCCGTCTTCTGGGTTATCGCTCTGTTGGGTCATGGCTCACATGCACATTTGCGTCAGCAGTCGTAAACACTTATATGATACACAACCTCTCGTACGTTTCCGTGCTTTTCTTGTTTAGCTCTTTTTAGTTAACAAGTTGCTTTGCATTGATCTAACTTTTCCAAATGGTGTCTTGACAACCTGAGGCTATTACTCATTTTTATTGCTCGAAACATTCCATTAGATTGGATTTCCGGTTGTTGCATTTGGATTTTGTTTGATATGGCGTGACGTTCAAAGTCTTGTTGTTTAATAACATTTCGCCATTACTTTTACTTTCGCTGTTTCACCAGCTACTGTGCAATGGTGAAAGTGCCTCTGCGCCGTACTGGAAGATATCCAACCACACTACTCTCATGATCAACTCTCCTGGTTAACAAGGAATCTTGATAGCATACGCCTTGGTATTACTCTCTAGATGCATATCAGCTGGCCACTAAATCATCTGAGACGTACAACAGGTCAATCCTTAGGGAACTAGCTTCCTGATTGTTGGATTGGAAGATAACTGTTCTGACTGATAGAGGGCTGTCTTCAGGCCTTTGGCAAGTTGAAGTTTGTCAAAACTAGTGGTCCGCATGTGATCACAGTTACGTCGTCCTTCATAATAGTTAGATTTGTTCTACAGGACGATTTGAACGTCTGTGTTTGGCTTATAGTTTGGTGATATACACAGAGATATTGTGTATTTAACCTGCGCAGCAGTGCGCAGTTACTATATACATACCTGCGGCCAGGTGGTATGAATATTCTCAATCGCTTCAGGATAAGTGTAGGTTATAATTAAGACTAGTTGTGCGTGAAGTACTTTTCTGAAAAAATGTTGAGCTGTCGGTGCAATGTCTATGGTCAGATGACAGACAGGCTGATTATTCACGGGGCGCAAATCAAAAAGGAAGGTGGGGCTGTCAACTTTGTTCCAAGTGGCCTAACATTTCGCTCTCATCGTACTGACACAAACTAACCGGCTGAGCCTTATTCATTCGAGTCGTTTTCGCTGTTCGTCAACCTAGTCGTTCGATTAGTCTGATCGGACGAGGTAGTCTAGTGATCAACACCATCGATTTTATTTCCTGTATCAGTGGTTATGTTAATGGTACGGTACCCGTGGGCAATTTTGTACTGTTTGGTAATTGGTCCACTGCGAACGATTAGGCCGATTTTTTTGTGCAATGTCATTATACCAGTCAGAAAAGTGTGGCTCAATTTAACAAAAATGTTTTCAAAGTTGCAGGTCGATTTAACAAATGATGACATTATGATGTGATGCTAAATGATTTCAGCCTTCCTGGCCTCTCTAGCTATTAGTCTTTAATTTGTAAGCAAGAACAAGTGAACTGTGGCAGTCATGCCGTGGTTTTTATCAAAAGCGTATCACTTAAACGACTAATCAGACCAGCTCTTTGTAGTGACATTTAGCTAACAGGAAACAGTGCGTCAGATATGCTGCACTGGTTACGGTATTGAGGTCAGTCATCATCGGTTCCTTTCAACTATGTACGATATAACTGACGCATGCTTTCACCCGAAGTCTGGGTTATGAATTGATTTGCCTCAAACACAGGCGAACTTCGTTCCGTCACTGCTTACGGGAAATTTCACTCACATCCTTGTGCCCACCCGAATCGAAACTTTAATGTTGTTTCGTCTGACTAATGATCGTATTTTACTGCTACCAGTTATTCACTTGCTTACTGCCGAACATGAAAATGAGGAAAGTTAAGACTCAAACAGCATAAAAGTGATGGTTGATCAGAGTAACACTTCTGAATTTCTGCATCAGAGTTCGTTATATACCAAGCGCAATTTCTGATTCTACCTTTTTTTGGTATTAGCCATGATAAATCCAAAAGTATTCATACAGAACGGAGCTGTTCGAAAGTCAAATCAGTGAATTGGTGGGACCTTTCGGGAAAACCCAGTATAGTTCCTTCAACAGTTCCGACCGTTGATCTTACCAAACCGATACACCCTTGAGGAACGACGAATTATATGCTGTGATATTGTTTTCTGAATATCGTGTTTTCACCGTTCAGTAAACTAGGTTGTTCGTGCGCATAGCAAAGGAATTCAATAGTGGTGGTTGATGATCAAAAAACGGCCCACAGTTAGTTGATGGGCCACTCAATCTATTACTTTTTGCACCAGTTATCGATATTTAAAAGCCTTTAATTCTGTTTGGCTTCAGGATGCCTGATACTATTCCTCCGACGTGTGAACCATCGTATCGTGCGTCCCCTGCTCGATGAACGACGAATTTCGTCATTCCCGTGGCCACTAATCCAAATTTCTCACTACGACATTCTCTCAGTCTTTCATCTGAAAGCCATCTTAGCCATCGCAGATTCCCAAGGGTACAAAGCACGTACTCAAACTAACATCGTCAGGATATTATAATCGGCTGTGCAACTAAATGTGCCAGCTTGACGTCCGAACTCTGAGTGATACTCTTTGTCAGTTACTTCGTTAATCTTGCTCATTCTAATTGTTCATGCGAGCAGAACGGTAATGGACGTTTGAATCCACGGTAGTTCAATGAGGATGACGTTCTGTTAATAACAGAAATGGTTTAAAGCGGAAGTCACCTCATCTGCTCCTGTGTAGATTTGGGCAGTCTGACAGCGCCTGACCTACGTTTGACTGCACGCCCCGTGGCAGCGAACACCTTGTGATGTAAATGCTGAAAACGTACATTCGTTTGATTTCCTCTGAACACGGCTAGCACATATCGTGATCATATAATCACGTTGAAACATTTTCCCATGGAGTGTTCGATCAACATATAAAAATTGGGTCATTGTCTCGAACATTTTCACTGGTTATCCACCCTTTCGATTTCATTCACTTGACTTGTTGCCATGAGAATAATTGAATACTGAGTAATCTACAGCCTTATCAAATGCTCCCGACAGCCAAATTCTGTATTCATTCGATTTTACAGAGGTTCATGACAGCCTGTTTGCGCAGCGTTGCAGTACAGTTGTGGCATTATTATACTCACGTTAATTTAATCTTTAAATGAGCCGCTTGAGCCCTAGATACATAACTCTTCGCGGAGTTGACTACTGAGCTATGGTTGAGCGCTAGAGGTTAAGCCACTGGTTGTCTCCTGATTTAGGTATAGGTTATCTGCCAGCAAGCAGCCGGGACGGGGTCTAATAAGTCATGTGACTTCAGTCCGTTTTGTTGACCGAAAACCCTTTGTACCTCACCATTCACGACAGACGTATGCATTGGCATATGATGTTTTCCGCAGCTTCGTGCAAGCTCTTTTCACTGTATCAACTGAATGTAAAGCCCACGCATAAACAATCGAATGCAGTAACTTTTCGGTTGGCTATGTTTTGTTTTACACATTTAGTCCTGAACTCGTTTCATTTTGAAACGAGTAGTTCTTTTATTCATTTATGCATATTCTTGGAAATTGTCGTTAGATATGCAGTGTAATTATAATTTCGTAGTCTACATGACTGTGTTTCCTCTCATGCCAGTTGCCATCTACTACCCGTTCAAGAACCCTATGTTCGTGTTACGGACGCTCGGAATAATACGCCGGATTGACAACGGCATTAAGGAGAGTTTGGTAGAATTCCAAATTTCCGCCTTCAGATAGAACGGCAACCTTGGCCCCAGAAAATAATCCGACTGACCCCGCTAACTGCTCCCAAGTCAAATCAAAAGATGAGTGCAAAAAGTCGCTTTGTTTTGCTCAGAAAACGTCAGGGAATAATATACATGGTGTATGTATGGTGCGTGATGATTTACAAATATTCTCGGGTCGGAAGACCAAAGGACAGTTAAAGTCACTGGGCCAACACTGAACGTGGCGGACTAAAAGTGTAGCGAGTAAAGACTAGTGAAAGTAAGGGTCTGAAAGAATTTCGTCAGTTATGTTGATTTAACAGAATTTGCTTGGTTTGAGAATGTCCTAGTTATCTTTAATTTCATCACCAACAAGTCAGGCAGAACATTATATATTGTTTCTGCTGCTTCCAGTATATTCCTTGTTACTTGATATGTTAGAGCTTTCGTCAATTGGGATCTTCGTCCCGGTCCCGTTACTCAACACTAAGTGCAAACCGCCTTTTCAGGACTATCAGAAGGCTATTTCGGCTCTCACCCTAAGCGATAACAATCCGGACTTAGCCGAAAATTGTGTACGCCTTGGCAATGGTAGTGTTGGAGAACGGATCTTCTTACGTACTGCTAAAGCTCGGTTAGCTCTTACTAGCTTGGGGCACCTCGACTGTTGTTAACGGACAGGGCGTAAAACACGAGTGTATGTGCTGCACCACTCTACTGTAACAAAACCCGACAAATGTGTGTTGACGTTCGCGAGTCATCTTCTTCTACAGTCTCTTCCTGCGAGACATAACTGGTATGTTGTGGCAACACCACGTGAACGAGGATGACGTATAGTGTTCTGTTTTGAAAACGGAAGTAGTTTCAGTAATTTGGTTAGAATATCTCGGACATATTTTACACACATCTATTCAGCGCTTACCATGTCGCTAATTCCGCTTTGTGGATATAGCTGGAAAAGATATCCTAGTGGACAGGTTATGACGACGTACGGATATGAGTAAGTTGGCATAGAATTTGGCCTCCAATGACTCTGTGTGGTTAGAATCCAAAAGATATTGTGTCGTCGGCCAGGGGCTTGAAGAATATGGCCGCAGTTTGTAGCCACTGGCGAAAGTGTTGTGTTTGTATCATGACCGTTTTTGTCCCTCATCAGAAAACTTCAAAAAACTTGACAAAAGCCCCAACGAAGTACGACTAAGTTTCAAAATCGCATGCAGTTTTATATTTTACTCTGCGTTTTATTATCTTTTACCTGCTCCTTTATTTATTCACCCCATTAACCGAAATTAGTTCGTGATGTTGAATTGATACTTAATTTATCTGACTTATTCTGCTCTCCTGACGTGGTGGTCAGGCGTTTGCGGTGCAGTGATCTGGATGGCAACGCTGTTCAGAGCATTGGCCTTAGTCTTGTATAATATACTGCGTCGCTAATCAGTCTTATGACACCAGTTGAATGCGAGGAAATTATAGGACGGTTCTCAACGCCAGGAGCTGGAACCAATGGTTGGAGATGTGGGTCTGCATTGTACGGAATGTACCAACAAAGAAGACCAGTGATGCACTACCGTCAACGGATAACGAAACACCTGTCGCGTTACATAGTGTTTGCGTTCATGGTTATGTAAATTCACGTATCTTTTATCAAGTCTGCAGCATTCCCACAAATTTTCCGGCCACCCCTTTCCGAAAGGGAATACCATATTCTAGTTCCCTTCACGCTAGAACTTGTAAGTTGTGCATATCCGTATCACAGCTTGGATTTGAGCTATGGCCCCGCCTTCATGAGGCTGCCATGTTACCCTCCACGCCCTTGATTTCACAATGGGCACGACTGGATTATCAAGCAAACGCTCAGCCACTTTCTCGTATGAGTGCTTTCCAAACCGTCCCATCGCCTCGAGGGGATGGGCTGGCTTGGAAATCTATGGGAATGCGGAAGGTATAGTCAATTGCAAGTAATGTTCAAATTATTTCGCCCAAAGTCCACTATTAATTAGAAATGTCTAGCTAAAAATAGCTTCCCTGACCAAGCCTCTTTTGCGGTCACAATGCTATTAGACAGCCACATCACAGACTAAAGGATAGCAGGTGTACGAAAGAAAGCTGCCCTCATATGGTCGTATATCACATTATTGACCGCGTAATGATGCTTAGATAATGAGATTAGGTCTTTTGAGCATACGACAGAACTAGATTCTTAGTTGCGGTATTGATGTCTTTCAGTTAAGGAAGAGTAGGATCAGAAAGGTTACCGTCCAAATAAAACTGATGTATTATCGTTTACGGTTGACACTTCCAGTATCTTTAAAGCCCTGGATTCCCTTGATCCAATTCGTCAAAACAGCAAGAAGACAAACTTTGCGGGATGTTAACACTTCGATTTATCTCATCAACCGCATATTAAATACATACAGAATATATAACAAAGGCGCATGGCAACTTCCAGTATCGTTCAAAAGCCTAATACAGCTTTAACTACATTCACTGCACGCAGAAGTGCTCACAATTAAATATCAGTGTGATATTCCCTGCTTTGGGCCAAGCAAGTCCTTCACTGCCAAGTGGGTCACTAACTCGGGGTATTCCTCAAGTCAAAGCTCCTCCGCGACGTAGAGCACTGCGAAGTACCAGAATTTCTCGTTTTCACAACAATGACGTTATTTATCAATTTCCATCTGCTCGTCTTATTTTGCCCCCTCCAGTTGTGTAGTTTTATTTGTGCTATGCGTCGCAAACAGAAATATTTGATTAGCATCGTCATTCACTTGGGTTCACCACTTGATGCAGGGGAATAATCAGAGGCGGAGAAAAAAGTGAGTTGCTAAGGATAGAGTAAATCTAACTCCAGGAACAGGAATATGAAGTTAAATTCGACGTATCTCATGCTGTTCGTGAGATACGGACGTCGTGTTTATTTGAACAATTGTTCCAGTCTTCACGTGACACTGAAGGTCACAATTTTATACCAATGTAGCTGCATTTTTGTTGGTTTGGTAAGGTCGAGGGTTCGGATGAATACATACGCTATCAGTAGACTGTTGTCCTTGCCTTCTCTGTTTTTATGTCTTACCGTATCTTAATCCGTGAATCGTGCATTGTGCGATCGGAACTTAGAATATTCGGTCAGACATTCGTTGGTACTCTCCGATATAACAGAAGTAAAGAAGAGTGGACTAGTCTGTCAGGACGACAATAACTTCTGACACTTCCCGTTCGTTTATGCAGTGGAATACAGTTGACTTGAAGGCCTCCGCCTTTTGTCTCTCTCCCCCCTCAGAGATTTGAGTTTAGAAGCAGCAGGAAATAGCGTTTTCTTGTAGAACCCTACTCGGAGCCACTGCCTCTCGAGTCTGACTCGGTTAGGGGTTAGAGATTAGCCTTGACCAAGGACGCAAGGCATTGCACATTGGTGTTCGCTTCTTAGCACTGCTACGCGCAGTGGATGTATTCGAAGTTGTATTGGGCTTTTGAATGATACTGGAAGTAGTCCAACCGTACTGCATAATACGCCGGTGGTCATGGTCAACCTTCGGATCATCGGTACGCTCTTTTGTTTAAGGAATACTCTCTCTTACCTCCTTCTTTAAATGGAGGACGTCGGTGCAGCAACTGCAAAACTAGTTCTACCGTATGCTCAGAAGACCGAGTTTCACTATTTAAACATCACTACATGGTAAGTAGTGCGACATTTAACGATATGAGTGCATTTGCTTTCCGTCTGACTCCCTCCTTCGGCTTGCCTAGCGGGATTGTAGTTGATAAAACCGGTATCCTGGTTAGCGTAGCCCTCCGGATCGATGCAGTGTAAAACCCTGACCACCATGTCAAGGTAGCAGGATAGGTCAGCAAGCTTCACTTTCGAATACTCTCGTCTGGAACTGGGTATGCACGTTCTTCCGACGAACGTTGAGTGACGCACGTATAACCAACGACGCCGAATACCAGAATCAAGTCAAGTCGCTGAGAACCGTGGTACTATTGACATAAACAGGATAATCAATTACAAAGAACAAACCTCAAATCGTTTGCGTTCGTGGGATAAGGTACAATGGTTGGTCGCAATAGACCGTCAAGGGTCCAAAAGACACGACAAGTACAAACACAGGCGACCGACAGGCAATGACGAACCGACGAAATGCGATCGGATCGGTCAAATGTCTGTCTAAATAGCCGTCCTTCGGGCAGACTGATTAGTCAGCGACAGTTTCACGGCGGCCCATAGGAAGACCGTATTCACAGGGGTTGGGAGGGTAAGAGTGACAGACAACAATGGGTTTGTGGGCAGATGAGTGAGGTTCAATGACTTAGGGAGACAGGGTGGAGAAACTAGTACTTTTAGACGCAGTTTGTGTGAATAACGATAACAAGCGTCTAGTTAGATGGGTTCACGGGGTATAGTGCGGCTTTATCAATCGATGGGAATTTTGACCTCCAAAACTGTCCTACAGAGTAGATGTTGTGTTTCCGAATCGCCTTTTTACGATCCTAGCATTATCCTTTGCTTGAATTCGTCTTTGGATAATGTTATTGATTAGCAGGTTTTTCTCGGGGTCTCTGGTGACGAGGAAACCGAATCTCGCAATCGTGCGTGTGTGGAGATTGTATTGAACTTTAAAATGGAGTAGAACCTGCTTGACGGTATCCCTGCTGGCGATCGCCTATATGTCGTGGGAGTTAGCACTTTGATCAAAATCGGTCGACACCGACCGGGAAGATGTTTGTTTACTTGTCATATCTTGATATGCTCCGACGGACAATAGTTCAGATGCTGTCAAGAATGTCTTTTGCAATGCCATCTTTGACCTTCTGAGACAAGCTCTATGCTCGCATTGAATACACAACCTGGTTGTCTCACTCCAGAGGAGAAATGAGTAGGTTGCAAGTTTGGCCTCCTGGCGCAGCACACTGACAATAGTGATCGCCTCCTGCAATTATGAGCATCTCACGGACCCTACATACAGAGTTGAACATTTCAACACAAGCGACGGCAGTGCGTCACATAGAGACTACTTTGTGCATCTCAACAGTGAACGCATATTGTTCACATCGCCGTCAGGTGTCGGTGGCCCCACTCCATTAAGAATTGCCGTTCATTTTACACTAACCGTGTCGGCTCAGATCATGTTATTGCTCGTGTCTGCTTCGTTTTTCCGTTTGTTTAAAGATGTCCTGCTCGCTGTCATAATGCTCAGTTGGAATTTGAATAAAATAGCTTGCGAAACTTCTGCCGAACAGCAGACGGTCAAACTGCCCGGGTCACGACAATGGAGTGACTAAAACGAGCACTGAGCAGAAATATCAATAGATATGCGAATCTCTTACGAAGAAGTCTTTCCCGAAGGGATACCGCAGCTTCGACAGAAGTGGATTTCTGCCTATTTACCAATAGTTAAGAACCAACTTCTACTGATTCCCTGACTCCGATTGCGACAAGCATCACCGTGAACGGTAGTGCAAACTTCCGAGGAGTCTGCGTAGGAACTGTGAGGCTTACTTCTCCGAGAGAGCCAAAAAATTGTGGGTTTTTTTATTGGGAATAGTCGGTCGCCGTTTTTCACGATTCTTGGCTGCACTGACTGTCGACAGGATATTACTGAAAGATTGTGGAAAAGATTTTTTCAATAATTTACAGCTTGTCGCGACTATTTGGGACTGGTTAAGCACTCTAAAGAACAGTTCAATTAGCCTGAGCCAGTTTATTCAGTCGTGAATGATGATTACATGGTTACGTACGATGTTACCGATAATTCCCCATCGGAATCCCAAGTGGCCCTAGAGCCTAAATTATTGAGGCGTACCAAAGTCTTTGGGGCTGGTCTTCTCTTCTTTTCAAGGACAGTAGAGAAAGGTCGACATCAGAACTGACAGACCTGTTTCAGATGGTTGATGGGAACTGAGGAGGTATACCGTGATTGGTGCTGGTCAGTAGCTATTCGCATTTTCAAAAGTGGTGTCGAAAGTTTTCATGACAACTATAAGCACGGTCATTTTAGGCTAAATGGCTACCTGTGATGCGGGTACCCGTAACGTTATCTGAAACCGTTTCCCTTGCAACGGAATTCCTTGAATATGTTAAAATCACTATATGCTCAATCTGCTTGCTGGATGGAAATTTATGAACAACTCTTCTGGGTGTTTACCATTTATATAGGGTCGTTTACTAGTAGTATCCGATTTTTCTCTTGTTGTCCTACGGTTTCGTGGATTACGTTCTGGAGAATGAACCTGGCAAATCCAGTGAACTTAATGTTGAGTTTCTTCTTGACACTGGGTTAGCTTAGTCCCTCTACCGAAGGTATGCATACTGTGATGATAACCGATACTTGATCAGACACTATCTCAGTTCTTTCAACAGAACCAGGTATACCTGCCAATAATCACACGAGGTGGCAATCAAATAACGAACTACATCGGTCGTTATGATAAATCACGGTGACCAACACCGAGCAACCAAATAATCTCCTTGGATCAAAAATCAACACTGCGGATAAGTGGCACATTATGGAGTGAGACCAAAAAAAGCCATCGACCATCGAAGGTAGGCTAATGATTTAATCAACAGATTTGGGTGTTCGTTATAAATGTAACTCCATTTAGTATCACGATAGGTTTTTATCGGAGGTGAATCTTTATTTTTGTTTTCATGGACACCAACTCAACACAAATCATACAGAGCGAGATGAATCGTCGTGTTGGTCTGCATAGAATGCGCTTTACACGTCAAACTACAAAGTGCTGTTTCAATACCGGGACACATCTCTCCCCACGTTGTTTATTGCAAGCAGCCGCTTGAGACTGGATCGTTTCAGATAAATGGTTAGCGTAATCTTTTTCACTCGTAAAGTTGCTCATAAGATGCCAGCAAGAATAGTAAGTCCACTGACCAATCTGCTAACCTGCGTCGCATGTGACGTCGATTGTCACCGAATGGAAGGGTTTATCATTTTTGTACGCGTTCTGTTTTGCTCTCTGGTTCAGAAATATGATCTGTTCGTGATGAAGATGTTAACCACATTACTGTATTTGACCATCATCGTCGCGCTAGTTAGCCCAGATCAAATGGGATGATCGGATGTACAACACAGCCGTTTGCTTGCGCGTGTTTCTGAACGTTCCGGCTAAGCGATCGCTCGGTCAAGTAATCCGGCTGTATAGTTTATGATAACTGTCATTTACTCCTCATGCAAGGTGAGCGTTCTCCGCACTGGGCCTTGTTTACTGAAACCACCAGCGGTTGGGTAAAGCCGCATAAGTATCAAGCAACAGCGTGGTCACGAGACCTGAAGACCGTGATCAGTTCATTGAGTAAAATGTCTAAATGCCTCCTATTCGTTCGAGGACCTCGTGCTCACTCAAATCATCGCTTAGAAACATTGTGCAAGGTGACAGTTCACCACAGACAGTGGCGTGCTTTTATTTACGGCATTTCTCTTTAGCCCTATTTTGTTTGTTTTATATTTTTTATTTTGTGATAGTCAGCTTTATTTCTGTGGTGGGTGGCAACTCGAATCGTAGTTCCTTGTGACCAGGTTCATTGCCGCCCTAAGTGATTCCGTAATGGCAACAGTAGTAATAGACTGATATCATCCATGTTTTCGAAGTGGTTATCACCACACTTAGCTTGATGCTAAGTACTCTTCAGTATTTCTTGTTAGGCAGTAAGTCAAGGTTTTGTTTAAGTGCACTAGTCTCCGTTTGCTTCTCTTGTGATTCATGTACGTTTATCGGTAATTCCTCTGTCGCTGATCGGCCAGGCCTCTCCACACGACCAATCCAAATGGGGTGGAAACGCCGTTGCCTCCTGTTTACAACCGGCTGCAATTCCCGAATTCACCATGCATGATGAATTGCATAGCGATATGTGTATTTCATATGCCCAGCGATGCAAACCACCAAAAGTGCTGGCCGGTCGCTTCCTGTTGGGTGATACGATTGGACGCGGAAGTTACGGAAAGGTAGGTGACTTTTAATGCTCGTTCTTTCCTTATAAGTTTGTTACAACAAGCCTTGGCGGATTATCTGTAACGTTTTCCCTCATCATAACATCAGATATCCTTAAATTTGTTTACTTTTCCGAAATGTTTGAGTGGTGAATGGTGACGTCTTCCAAACGCATTTTATTCACTCTTCCTAATAGTTCATTCACATGGTAGATTCATCTATCAGACTCAGAAAACGAAATTGTTTTTTATCCTTCTGCAACGTCTGGTTCACTACTAAAATGGTCTGTATCATACTACGAAGATTCTCGACTTTGACACTGTGTGACCTCTTACTCATCCCAATGGTTTATCAGGCCTACCTGAATAATGCCGTCCTCGCACCGTAAGGGTAACTGATGCTAGATAAGTCAAAACTGTAGTCTGTTCCGGCCCTCCAATACAATAGGGCTGTCGCCCGGGCTGACTTCTTTCCGGCACGTTTCAAAGAAGATGAGAAGGCTTCACTTGCAGCTTTCGCCCAGTTGTTTAAACTTTTGTGAACGACGGAGAACATCCTTCTCTGCTGGGATCGCTCGATGCCAGTTCCCATCTTCAAGAAAGGAGTTGAGGGTTCTTGCGGCAACTATGGGGGTTTAACGTAATCCTAATCATTACCAGGATTCTGGTGTCCATTATGTCTCGTCGACTCACCGCGGTTCGGAAGGCAAACATTAAGGAAGGAAAAACTGGAGTTCATCCTGAGCGAGCCTGTGTCGACTAAATTCTTACCCCTCATCAAATTCAGATGCAGCATCATACACACTTGCCGTTTTTCCTGACTATAAAGGTGCGTTCGACTCAGCGGGTCGATCTACACTTTTAGGATCGCTTAAACGCAGGGGTATACCGACCGGGTATTTGGGCGTACTATCGACGCTTTGTTCCCGCAATTCAAGTCAGTTTTAGCTTTACGGCCAACTGCCTGACACTTTCAACACCATAAGTGGCGCACCTCAAGGCTGTCCACTTCCACTATTTTCGTTTAAATTTGTTAGGGCCGAAATAGTGGAGGACTCTCTACGGCACTCAAGATGCAGGCGTGAACCTGCTGTCCATAGGAAGACTGACAGGTCCTGATTATACCGACGATAAAATGTATTTGTCATTTTCTTCGGCACAAGCATCATTTTACACTGATAAATATATCGGCATGCGCTTTGCAGCCTCGATGTGGCAAGTGCTTTTGTAAGACTGCTGTGATTGCGCAGATTTGATGTTGAGTATTGAAGCTACGGAGTTTGTTGGCCGGTTTGTTTAGTTAGAAATTTGCGTTAGCGGCAGCGATGGTATAGAGGATAAAATGGAAACGCATGTCTCTAAGGGTTGGGCGGTATTCACTAATCTAGAACACCTGTGTCATCAGGAAGACAACTCTGTGAAGCTTCAGGGTCACGTATATGGGGTGACTCGGAGGGCTGTTTTAATTGACTATTGTAAAACTTGGCTGCTGATGGTAGAATTGAATTCTGCGTTCGACTGCTCGCTACGGATGTCACCAGTGGGTGGGCAACGAGGAGGTTGGGGAGCGAATATTTGACGTCGATTGTCAAGCGAGTTATTTTGTTCATTCATGAAATCTGCACTTGACTGAAAGAAATGAAGTCGTTCACCAAGGTGTTTATCACTGTGAGTCGGGTCCGTCTCACAGGTTGCGGCACCCAGGATTCACAGGGTAGGTGGCTGGAAACTCTAGTTGAGATGGCGGTTAATGGGACTCAGTGGTCGAGTTGCCTGTGCACTTAGTGATGCTTGGTAGGGAAAACCGCAAGAAAGATGTCTTGCTGATGGCGGCTCAGTTTTTTAAGGTGTTGGACGTTTAAGTGTGGACATAGTTGTTTAGTAGTTAGGTCTGCCCCCTGTCTTCCTTTCCCCCTTTCTCCTTGACAAGGTTTTTTTTTCTTGGTGGTCAGATAGCCTCCCTTAGTAACCCTGTTCCGGTTTACAATGCCGCCTTTCGTTTTCCAGACTTATCAACGTTTGATGTTTTCATAACCGCTAGTCGACTGCTTAGAACTAAGACGTTAATAAACGTAGGCGCGTTTCGGAACAGATATATCGGACAGCTGCATTGACGTGGACGCCAAAAGCACTGGAAATATGCTGCGTTTCGTTGAAGATAGCAGCATGCAGTATCATTTTAATTTCGACCGCTGGTCGGTTATCGAAGAATGGACACCGATCACAAAACGACGCATTTGCTTGACTCAACTTCCGATCACTTGAGTGATGTGGAACGTAGTTATCATTCCACTGGTGTCGAGACTCCGCGTAACTCTTGAAATTAACCAGTAACTACTGAAGTCATCACAGTCGTTTAACTGTGTGATAAACTGGGTACAGTATTCCATCCACAAATTCATGAAATTCATTGATTTCCTGGAGCTTCAACGCTGGAGAGAGGTCGGTTCTATGTGCCCACTGCTGGTGGCATCCATTTCCAGATTAGTCTGTGACAGTGACCGAAGCCGAGAGACGCCTGCGCTAACTGCCACCACAGGTGGTGTGTGTCGCATCACTTGTAATCCTATTTAAATTTATCGCGTCCGGTATAAGTTCCGTAAATTAAGACGGGAAGATATGTATGGTGGCCTTTGTGGTCTTGTCGGTCAATGCTAGTTAGTCAAACGTGCAGGCTAATATGAAAATGAAAACCTTTATCTCTCGGAAACAAATGAAAATAAGGACTTCTGTGATGAAATCCAAGCTAGTAAGGAAGATGGCGAAAATATTAGACGAGAAAAAGTTCAGCATACTTTATATGATACTAGGAATAAACACAATGATTTAAGTTTGTTTTGAGAAATCAAACAAAAGCTTTATACAGTGACCCACAAATCTGAAAAGAAAAACAGTCACCGGGTCACCGACCGTTGCATTCGCGGCCGCACTCTTCATAACGCCATGTGGTCATCCACTGTGACCCATGGCACCTAAAGTCCCGTTACACACCGGACGCTTGAATTAACGGCCGCACAACTATCTCACACTAAACCTCTCGAATCTTATTCCTGCCAACAGTCCGGCTCAAGACGACGTCCTTCCATGACGTAAGATCAGTCTCCCAACGCGAAAGTTCTACTTGGACAGCGTCATGATATCGCAGCTTTTGACCATCAAGGTTTTCCCCGTCTGTATTCAGCTATCCGCACAGCAACTGCTACGGGATGGGTTAATCAGTCATCCTTCTGACGTGTTCCAGTCACTGAAGCTGATTGAATGTCAGCATGGGTCTAATTCCGTCCGTGTCTGCTCGCAACATACTTCGGTGTTCGAAACCGTGTCTGACCACGAAATACTCAAAATACGTCAGACATTATAAATGTAGGCCGCTCAGGTACCGCACATTTTGTTGATACACTCCCCACACCACAGTGTAAACGCCACTACTACACAGCTTCGTTTTCGTCATCAGGCTGCGGTTCCTCCAGACTTTTGTTTCTGAGTGTCCGAAGTCAGCACTAGCCTTGATCGCGCGACCTCGCAATTCGCGGTCCATAAAGATATCGCTTGACAGACTGTCGTCAAAGTAGCAGGAATCTCTGCAGCTATACACATTGTCTCCATTGATGTAGGCACCAGACGTATACTCGACATCCTCCCCCGTAGAAGACTGAAAGCAGAGAAATATGCTTATATCCAAGCCAAACTTGGTTAGGTTGGTCACGAAGGCCGTGACAGTTCTCCACTATACGTAACTAGCGTACTGTCATCCGCGACAAGTAACATTAGAATATTCAAGTCGCGTAGAAGGCGTGAAGTATCAAAGTGTCGAATTGTCAGCAGATGGCTACCCATGTTTAAACACTATCCTCCAAATTCTGAACAGCAGCTACTACCATTCCATTCAACTACAATCTAAGTAGGATTAGGGCTAAAGCATAACCATGTTTCACACCAGTGACAATTTCGAACCTGTTGGAGGTCGCCCCGCACGGTCGCATCTTCGTATTCATACCCACGTGTTGTATTTCAACCAAACCAACGAACTTACCCAGACATCTGAACTTACCAAACACTGTCGATAACGCTTCGCTGCTCCACGGAATCAAACGCCTCTGTGAACTTCACAAAGTGTACACAACGGCTCACGACGCATTTCCAGGAGCTTCCGAGCTATCAGTCGTACTGCAACTCCCCCCATAATCCGTTCTGCTCTTTGAAAACATTCATCTCTAAGATTTTCGCGTTCACCCGACTAGGCAGGATTCTCTCAGGAACCTATCCGGCACAGCTCAACAGACTGAATTCTCTGTACCTGTTCGTGTTTTGCCTGCTCATCTTCAACTAATGGTGCACTGAAAACAGTTTTGAACTCCTGCGGACCAGTCCCATGGTCCCACACAATGAATTAACTGGAACAGGGCGAGATGCAGGGCTGCTCACAAGATACACTCGGCTACACTTGACAGTAGTGTGCGCGCATCGAGCTTATTTCACTCGTGCATATATATGTATATATATATATATATATATATATATATATATATATATATATATATATATATATGATGACGCCTTACTTCCACCTACAGCTCGATTGTTTTTTTTGCAGTGTTGGCGTTTTGATGTTGTATGTTTGAATATAGACGTAGCTATTCTTAGTGGCTAGGTCCCCTCCCCTTTCCCGTTTTTCCTTCTCTCTTCGTACACAGGGTTTGCTTTTTTCTTCGTGGTTGTGTGGCAGTTAAGGATCAGTGTGAACCACTGATGTATTGCTGTCTGTGATGATGATGATGATGATGCATATATGTCTGCGTCATCTTATGTGGGAAGGCGCCGGTTTATTGTTGTCAAACTGACACGAGATATTATCATTATTATCCGAGATGACCATGTAGCTTGCAAATATTCCACTGCCATGATAATTCACATCGACTGTGCAACATAGACTTCACTCGAAGTGGATGACGTTTTTGCAACTGATAAAGCGAAACTAACGAACAACGACACGGTTTGAGTCTAGGTGACTGCTGCAAAATGAACAACACTTTTTAACGAAGTAGAGCCGCCGATGGCTGACGGTAGTGTGATCGATTTGTTCTCATGGTTGGGTTGCACTGGGCGATTTCCGTTTGAGGAGAATTATAGTCTTCTCAGTTGATATGGAGAATAATATATAGTCGGTGAAGTGCACACAATCGCAATGATATATCACCATTGTTGGCTTGTTGCGTCTGGACACCGAGCATGTCACCTGGCCGCTTCTGTTTTGGAGTAAGACTACCACGTTGTGCAATCAGTAACTCCACATGCACAACGCCTGGGTTTATACCGAAAAAAGATGTTTTTGATATCTGATCCACTATTTGTTGGATGCCAGTTATAGCAGATAATCTCCTTTCTGCTCGAAGCGCGAATCTTGGCGACACATAGGGAGTTATCTACAGACCTCTTTTATTACCCTGACGTAGTAATCTGGCCTGCGTGCTGCGCTGATCCAGTGGTCTATGATGACTAAAACTCACTGTCTTCCAAACAATCCTTATATTTTGTTGCCTCTTAGACTCACAATTTTTGTCAGAGGTTTCGGGTGGGGTCCTGGAAAAACCTTTTTCTTTCGGCTCCTCGGGTCAGTCTGTTGAGCCAGATCCTCCGAGCGCGGTCTGTCGGGCTGATCCTGTTGGATCGTCACCTTGGTTACGCACTCAGTGTCTAGACCCAAAACCGAGAAATTAGAAGAGACGCGGCTGCACTATTTATTGGACGAGCGAGACGAGACAAAACCAGGCTACAGAAGCTCTCAATTTATAGGACAAAACGATTACCACAGATGGCCAACAGACATAGAGCGAATCAAATTAAACAATCATATATGGCAGTCAGGGTGACAGCGCAAATCACGTTACAGGGGGCATCAGAAGGCAACGCGACAAAAAGCACTGTCCAGATAGCGCACAGACGTTCGACCACACATCTGCAATCTGATTGGCTGAGTGGGACCATACCACCATCCACGACCATACCATCCAAGCTGGGCCGACCGATCGACGTGGCGTGACGCGTCCTGGCTGTCTCGTTAGGAGATACGTCTCCTAACAAATCTCTTCTGTAGCCCAAGCAACTCATGATATCAAGGTTAACACTGTTCTGACAAATGAGTCTAGCTTCTTCTTCTCTTGCGTCAGATTGCAATTTATCAAAGCCCAAACAGCTCGGTAAACGCTGACTTTCAAAGCCTTCATGGGTCAAAAAAGTCCTGTTTCTGTGTGGATGGGACCCGATCGGTCAGTTATTGCGTTCCAGACAGCCTTCCATCGAAAGCATAAGTAGTCCTAGAGCTCAAGTTATTGAAGCGCAATAAGTCTCCTGACCCAGATCTCCTCTCTCTCTCTCTCTCTTTTCAATGATGGCAGAGAGAGGTTAATATCAAAACTAACAAAACTCCTCTAGACAATTTGGGAAACCGAAGAGGTCTCTCGCAATTGGTGCCTATCAACAGTCATTCCCGTTTTCAAAAAGGGGACACGAAGTCTGTGACAACCACAGAGGCATCAGTTTGGTGTCAACTGCGTCCAAGT
>LUCH01002600.1:57906-68305 GCA_013368495.1 Paragonimus heterotremus
CACACAGGGAATTGGCAGCTTACGCACTATCTAGCATATTCAGTTCACTGATCGTCTGCCACCGTCCCTTGTTAAATCCAGAATCATCCCTACAAATGTTACATGTGTACCAGCTCTACACATTAAAGGCATCCAGGTTGCATTTCTCCTATGTACTCATTATGATATTCCCACCCAGATTTCTAGAAGCTGTGGGTCTTCACCGTCATTATACGGCGTCGATCGTGTTTATTCTCAACGACGGCTGGCTTTTTTTTCACTCCATGATGCACTTGAGGACATTCTAGTGCTGTCTTCTGTGTTGTCCTTATGGAAGTGTTCAGTGCAGACGTAGATCTCAATCCCGAACAGTTCCTCTTTACGTTAGTTACCAGCCCGTGGACTGTGTTTAGTTGCTTCAAATAACATTGTAGATCTATCTTCTTTAATGCTGCCTGCTTTTGCAGTTGGACTCCTCAGGAATCGGCTATCCTTTCACCTTGATCGTTGAGGTCGTCTGCTGATCTCGCGTGTGATCGGGTGTGTTTGCTTAGCATAAGAAATATTTCCTCTCTCTGTTTGATGTCTGCTCATCGACAACTGTAATAACAATCCATCTTTGTGGCGCCCAGCTCACGGTGTGTGTAGATGCGTAGCTTAATGTGCCTGTGCGGCGTATGTTTGACCCACTCAGCATACGTATATGTCTTTTGAAGATCAAAGTGACACGCATTCAGCACGTGACCCCATGTCTTTATCACAGTCGTTTTTACAACCTTCTCCATTAATTCATTATGAATAACACAGGTGTCAAGTGAATTTCACTGTCATGATGTTTGATATTATCTGTTAGATACGTTCTGAACATGAGCACTCTGTAACATATTGTATAAAAATTATCTAACGTGCTTTTGTCACAAACTGCGTATGCCAGTCAGACGTTCGCCGGTATGGGAAACTTGTGAATAATTCCATATATTTCTACGTGCTTTATTTCATTCCTCATAAATGTGCATGTTTGCCCTTATTTGTTGTTTTTTCATTGATTATTTCTCAACTTTATGTTGCCAGTAAGAGTGTGTTGTACTCAGACGGTCTTGACTGCTATGACCACCTACTCCGTTCATCTGCGTTCATCTAAGCATGCCATATTTTCCATACGGAGAGGGGTCAGCAGCTCTCTTCTCAACAGTTATCGGATGCCTCGTAAGTGAATGGATGACGGGCCATTTTTAGTTGAAGCTAGTAACACCAAAATAATGAACCATTCTGGTAACATAAATCAAGCATCCCTCATGATTGTACGCAGCTCTTGCATTCTTATAGACTTTCAGACGAAATTCTTGTTAAAACAAGCAGTATACTCGAGTATCGTACTTCTTAAAGCACATCAGTGGAGCGTATCTTTACCACGATCGGGATTTGAATTGCGGCCACGCCCTCACGAGATAACCGTACTGATCGCTGCGTCGTTAACTTTACGTTAGACACGACTGGATTATCTTGTGCAGAAGTTTAGCCCCATTCACCTGTGAATAATGTTTCGATTTCCTTAGCGCCTCGAGAAATAACACAGTAACTGTCCCGTTAATTCCAGTTAATGATCATTTGGACTTTTCTCCAAGTTAAAATCATTAAGCTTGCTAAACAACATCTTAATTACTGGGTATTATTTTTACTTTGTCAAAAAATATCCCATCTACAAAGCCAGAAATAAAACGAATTAGTATGGTGCTTAATACTGTTTGTCACGCTTGTAACCTACTTGCTTCAGTGTGTGACCCACACAAATAATTTGTTTTAGTCGGATGCTACGCCAGAGGATTATCCGAATTCGTCACTGCTGACATGCCAGTTTGCTCGAGTTGTCGAAATTGATTGATCGTAACCTTCCACAAATTATTGGTTAACCTCGCATCACTAAGTTTGTCCAGTCCAATCCTCTTACAATCTCCGGGTAGCCTAAACACATAGCAGTATGCGCTCAGTTTGACTGCGGCTGAGAAGTGTCACATTAGAAGCATTGCTCTCTCACTCCTTTCATTTATGTTAATCTTCTCATAACTCTGACCGTGGTGTTTGACAGTACACTATAGTATACATACTGTTTATCTGCATACCTTCAGAAATGGGAACTGTTTGGGCAAACTGGGTCCGATAGAGTTGTGTTGTTTATTCGTTTTCAAGAAGCCCAATTATTGTCCCAAGACCGTATCAGTAACTTTTGCCTCTGACTTATGATCAAATTGCTGTATGTTGTTGGCCGGTTTACCCACCTAGGATGCTGTGTCTAGAATGATGGGATTGTGGGAAGTGAAGTAAAAACTGGTATTTCTAAGACTGTAATACAATCTTCCCCGAAGTATGGTACCATATACGGTATGTGTTTAATGACCAAAGTTTACTGGAAGCGCACGATAAGTTGTGTGCTCATTGCCGCTTATCAGCCCTACGTATCCCGATGTACTTCGATCGTACATCCTATTATGCAACTACCAGATATTGAAGTTAATAGATAATTCATTTGCGGTTTTTTCCAGCCGTTCGTCTCAGTTCTAATGGAATCTGTGGATCACTACAACCATCAGAATAATTGCAGGAAGTGTGCACACATTTTGTGTCACTAAAGATCGCGGGCGATTTAATTTTTTTGCTAGACTCGGCGACACAAGTAGTATGTGCCAACGCAATAACCTTGATATTGATCATGTGCTCCCACTTCGGTCGTTAATCCCCTAATGCTTACGTCAACATACTCAAAATGAAAGCTCGCGTAGCGTATTAGAGCATATTGCGCTTCTGCATGTTTTCTACAAATATTCCTAATGTCTACACTGACCTCCAGGTTCCGTTGGGTCTGAGAGAAACAGTTGAAATAACTCGAAAATGAATTATTATTTATCAGCTACAACATCCACCGTTCACATAACGGAATATGTAGACGAGGTTCACAGGGTGCGCATATCTGATCGGTGACAATAACTACGGAACTGATCGACTAACTAACATCGAACGATTGGTGTTTTCGTTATTATACTTTCAAAAATGAAAATCACTTAGAATCTTGTGGCATACTGCATATATCATACGAATGATTATGATATTTGCACTGATCTACGGATTCTATTGAGTCTGAGAGAATGGGCACAATTAGTACTAGATTATCCTTTTCAGTTAGTCTTCAATTCGAAGGTATCTCGTTTCAACCTGAATGGCGTTCATAGGACAATTTTCTCCCATGGTTTCTAATTGTGAGAAGAGGATGAAGAGTGCCACATGTGTTGAAATGTTTGCTCATCAATTTCCGCGTTTGACCGCACTTTCATATGACATCGGCGGATTACCCAAGCGGAAGTTCGGCGGTGAATTCTGGTAATGAGGATCAGACGCGTTCACCTATTCCATCCATAAACTATCGTAGCTTTCGGTGATTGGGTGAGGAAGCTTATCTCGCTTTATACAATCTTCTGAATTGCCAGTTCACCGACGTAGTTTGTGAGGTGGCCCTACATTTCCTTCTGACATTCTATCAGGTTTGTGGTACCAGTGGTTGTGGCTATTTGCCTGGATATACGCAGCATGCAGACGAGATAGTTCAGCTGTGGCGTATCGTTTTCTGATACATCCTCAATATACAGCACAAACGTTCTTGATAGTCATTTTAGGTTTATTGTTTTTCTGTCTCTATGTATCACCTCAGATTGTTTCTTGATGATAAAGTTGATTTCCCTGTCTCCATTGTGGGTTTCACTTCCAGCTGTCCCATATTATTCTCTCTTAGACTGGAGAATTTAGGAGTGTCCAACTCACATGAAATTCAATGTCCCCCTACATAATTCTCTTGCCGAAAACTTACTCAACAGTTTCTTAATGTGCTCAGTTTATTCGAATCCACTAGTTTGGTCAAGTGATGTTTCTGTTGTGATTAACGAACGGAATCCTGAATCGAAGGTAGAATTATTTAGACTGTTTACTCACCCTGTCTTTCCATTCTATGCTGCCAACGTGAAAACTTTCCTTGAAGTACATATTTTGAAGAGATCCAAACGTGAAAACTCCGAGTTTCAGCCACACTCGACCCGAGAACGATAGGATCCGCATGCCTTTACCTGCCTACATACGTAACTACGTACACCACCATCTTAGCTATCAAGCCACGTTAGGAGCCCAGATATAATGTATTTGATATCGAGTAACCCCTCCCCTCCCGCGGCGAATTAAGGAGTCCACTAACATAGTGAGTGAAGGAAAGTTTTATCCAACTGATATGTGTAACCATTATGTGGTCTGTCCTGACTCGTTTTTGCTCACAAGAAAACGCTACAGACTTATATCTTTTAGTTTACCACCATCGCAATTGTTATGGTTGACTTATTGGGCCACTTGCTACCGGTGTGAATTGTCTATCTCCTCAGTGGTACGATTAGACTCCGTATTGGATCGTCCTTTTTATTACGCGCCCAACCGTTTGACCTAAGTCCAAGAAGGAGAAAAGACGTGGTAACACCGTTTATTGGAAAAACGATTCAAAACCAAACCCCAGAGGCTCTGCAAAACGGTTGCCATACATGGCGAACAACACGCATAACAAACCAGACTAGACCGTCACACGTGGCAGCCAGATGCAAAGCGAATCAGACGAGACGGCCATATATGGCTGTGTGGCCATTAAAACGAATCACATTACAGCGTACCATCGTTCGTCCGCACGACTACGATCTAATTGGTTCAGTGGAATGATACGGATCCATCCAAGCGAAGCCGGGTTTTTCATCTTATATTACGTGACTCGACCTGACTGCTTCGCTAAGATATGTGCCCCCAAAACTACAGATACTCATCGACCAAACCCTACATTCAGCTGCCGGTTTCTTCCCTGTTTAAACGAAGTTGGTGGAGATTGTGGAATTGTGGTTTGAGTTCACCGCCGTTGAACTATGTGCCAAAGATCTGTTTGGTCACGGGTAGTATATTAAAGGTCATTCTCACCAGAGCAATTTAGTCAGTTACCGTATCATCTCTTTGTCAGCCAGAGTTGTAGCTAACTTCAGGTTACTAGTGTAATGACGTTACAACCAATAGCATGCAGTCCTAAAACAGTGGCCGTCATCTTTATCTCACAAGTTGCTTTGTCACCATCTCTTTTTTTGTTGTGTTGCCCAAACTCGCTTTCGGGATGCCAACACCATATTGAAATTGTAACCTCTATCCAATTGTTCGTATATCTGTTCGAGTGTTCTAATAACTTCAGCTTTCTGCACGATGATTTTGAGGTTACGTTGAGTTTCATTGCGGAGTCTGCTTCTTGTTAACGATTAACTGCTTACCGTTAAGCTAAAAGGTTCAGATAAAATGACAAGAACCGCATTGATAAACCATGTTTGTTCGTCATTACAATATATGTATGCACTAATTATAGCCCAATGATGAACCCCATCAATATCTAACTGGTCCTTTCATGGGAAGCACGATACGTCGTAATTCTGACTAGTGGGTTGGTGTAAAAATCAGCGAGTTAGCTGGTCCTTTGATAAACGTTTGCTGCAGCTTTGTGCGAGCCGCAGTCGTTTTTAATGAATATCACTTCGCGTCTCAAACACTAAAAGATTGCCTGGTGATTAACATTTTCTAAGAAACCATGGGTCACGTCATCCTCAACTACCGTTGACGAATTTATCCTGTCTACCGTTGATCAACCTGAAGTATCTACTGACAGTACGACTGTCTGCACCTAGCTTGTACTCCATTTTGATGGGCGCCCTAAATATTAGCGCAAAATGTCCGGCGTAACAGCTGGGGTTATGCATAAACTACTCAAGTTTGTTGTCTGCAAATGTGCAACACTTGTTACGTTAGCATTCTTGACGCCATAAGTTCTTTGGGTGCTATTTTCTGTAGTGTTGTTGTTTCCTCCACTACTGGTTGCTGGCTGACAGATTGTCTGAATGGCCTGGAAAAGCTGAAAACCAGCACAATCATTCCACTGGAAACAGAATTCATCGGTTTATGTTAAGGCAAGCGAGAGAGTAGATGGTCTGAACACTCAAGAAAGATGAACTTAATCGTCGCATCTGACACCTGGAGGTTGTTGCGAAGCTTAGGTCATCCGGTTGTCTTTATCATGACATTCGCATTACGGTTATGCTTGGACTTAACGTTTTGTCCTCAGCGAAACCTGAAATCATGTGAAGATGAAAGCTTTGGAACATCACCGGGGGCTCTTCCTAAATGAATTTCCTTTTAGGCTGTTTTCCGGACTGGTTGCGACATGTTTCCATACGTCTCGGCCTATGCTTTGCTTTTTCGATCTACGATCTACTGCTTCAAAGCTGATATTAGCTCGAGCTTTTGCTGATCATCTGTGGCACCCGAAGTAGTCATGATGTTTGTTTACTTGGGTAGTGTTGCAATAGTTCTGACTGTCTGCTTGACGAGATTGTTAATGGAATAGTGAGATCCCCGGTAGCGTTTACCAACCTCTTTTTCCTTTGATGGTGGCTTCGAAATGCAGATGTTATATGTCCGATTACGCCTGATAACGACTATAAAGCTCGACTGGTTTGTGATGACGATTTTCTTTGGCTGTCTTCTTTCGATTAATGATGTCTTCTTCGCATCGCGCACATCTTTTTACGGTGTTGTCTACATAATTATGGGTTCCCTAGGCGTATTTTCCGAGTGGGTGAGTCTAACTTGTCGATAAGCTTCTTGATCTCTGCACATTGACTATGATGGCTGGAGCAAATTTTTCTATGTGTTACTCTCTCTTTCCGCTCTGCACTCTCCTCACGATCTGAATTTGACTGCAGGTGGAAGTCCGGTGACCAGCAGGTACCGCGGGCTCGGGTAACTGAGACTCGGTCCCGTAAAGCGCTCCTGGCTCTTGATGTGATCCCGAACACTGTAGACATTATGCTGAATCCAAGTTGATGCCGCCTTTGTCATGAGATCTCGAGTTTCTCTTAGGTCCGTTATCGTTGTTCTATTCCCAACACGAATGAGCCCGATCAGTGATTGTGGATATGTCAATAAAATCCAATGGACTTCAAATTTAACTTCATTCTCTGTTCACTTCGTTTGCCTAATCCCATCTCACCTCCGCTTATCTAGGTCAGTGGAGGACAAACTACTCCAGCTGTTCAGCCACCCGAAGTGGCTAAGGGAGTCCAGTCGGTGTTTGTCGGATCCAAGCTTGACGTGTACAGCGCTGGCGTCAGTTTGTACTTTATGCTCACCGGCCGCGTCCCGTTTTCGTGTCAGAATGTTCTGCAAATTTTCGAAGCGATCGCCCGAGGCGAGTATTCCATACCTGGTCACATCTCAACCAACGCGGCCAATCTGGTGCGAAAGATGATGTGCAAAGATCCCAAGGTTGGTTGGTCACTTGTGCTTTAGCCGCTTGTTTTTTTAGTGATTATCTGTGTGCCTATGCAGACGCGCATGGATCTCATTTTTGGGCATGTTTTTCGCCGGTCGGCTGTTTACACTGTTACCGCGTAATTGATTGATGAACGCACCACATTGCCACCTGATAAATCAGTGTTCGACATCTGGAATCACATTCTCGCAGGTTGTGCTGACTATAATCTGCTCATTTAAAAGTGATGAGGTTCGTGTGAAGTCGTTCTGATTGTTTCCAGACCAGTTCTCTATTCCAGTGTGCGAACAGCTGTACTTTACTCGTTCGTATGTTTGATTATCTGATGGCTACAGTCAGCACGTCTGGAGCCTGTACAAAGCTGAATGTTGTTGCTTATCAAGGGCTCTTACTGGTCACCCAAAACAAGAACACCTAGGCATGACAGCTTCACTCGAGTCAACCTAAGTGCGAAGTAGGAGCATTTGACGAGTCGAGACAGCGAAGTGAAGATGTCTCACGTAATACTCAGCTGTTTATGACGCGCACGAGTTGTTTAACTCTACATTGCTCATTGATAATGACGCCGGTTACTGATCACACGGCTGCACATTCGAGACCCGATCATGTAGTATTTCTGCTGCCTAGATTTGCGCAGTCTGACAGTACTGTGATCTTTGCTGTAGTTGTGTATTTTGCATAGCAGTGGACGTCTGTCTATGTAAAGCTGAAAAATTCAACTCGACAAGTTTGAAATACTCTGATCCCCGTTGTTTGAACACAGACTTATATATATATATATATATATTCAAGTTAATGTTGAGACTCGTCACGTCGAAATCAGCCGTCCATTATCAATTGTTGTCGAGTTCTTTCTCTCGAATCCTTCAGCCCCCCGTGCCTCATAGCAATCGTGGTGTTATCAGTCCAACTGACATTGTTCACGGATCGAGCGTCTTGAGTTACATGAAAGGATATCCTGCTGTGTATTAGCATGCCATAAAACTTTATGTCAGGCAACTTAGCTTTCGTCGAAACCAAAGGCCTTCACAGCCTAATGAAGCTGTCAACAGAAATGTTAATACACTTGGTGGAACTCTGCTCAAATGTAGGCGGGTTCCGAATTTGGCGACCAATTCTGCCTGCAGAGTTGAAATACACCAGTGAGCATCAATAATGGAACTACTCGCGGATGCTGTAATGTGGCTCTTAATGCCTCAAATCTGGCTTCACTATTTTGATGACACACATACTGTTCTGATACGGACTCAGGTGTACGTCAACTTTATAGTTGGTTGTATGTTTTATTGTCTGAGTTTACGTTTACGCGTGTAAAGGTACAAACTTTTCTGGATGCATTGATTAGAAAATGACCCGATGGCAAACTGGAGATTACGGTCTATTGTAAACGGATGTCATTCTAGAATTTATCAGCAACTACCCAACCTGACACAGGCTGACACAGCTGTTCTATGGTATTGTGTTGGCTTAAACCGTCAGCCTGGAAATGCACGCCGTGGAAGAGATATCCTATTCGTGACACAGTGAGGATAACTCATGAGTCAGTTTTATCGCCGGTCCTCCGTATGGTTCACAAATCGAACACAAACCTTTCAAATTTTAGAAAACACCATCACCACGCGATTTTGTTCTTCCAGTGCAATGAACGTTATCAGAACATATTAGGCTTGTTACAACCCTATGTAGCAACTCTAAGATCACCACTTTGCGGTCCAGGTCACACGACTGTGCGCGAAGAGAAACGTCTTATACTGATTGTTTCCTGCTGGAAAAATTCGCTCAGTCGGCACTTGGACATAAACAGTCATTATATAAGTAGCTGGTATGAAAATCGATGACAAGAAAAGAAAACGTGTAATTTTGTATACTGACGAAAGGGTTTAAACCGATTTGGGAGTGATTTTCGGTAATCTAAATTTAAAGAATGTGGGTTGCGGTTACATTCAAATGAGGAACCTGAACTGTATATGCGTTCTGCCTGCTGACCCAAGAAGCCCTTATAGGGACTCGCATTTAGATCCGATTATTCACTCTTCTAAGCTAACTTGATACTTTTCATTCCCACTGTTTCAGAGGAGTCTCAGACATCCGTTGGCAGGACTGAGCCCTGGACGAAAGAGTACTCCTGTAAATGAGCATTCTCAAGTATTCGTAGTGTTTAGTTGGCGACGCTGTCCGCAGTTAAATCCTTAAAGCTCTGTGCGTAAATGTTTAACCGAAAGGGTTAGAGCAGTGTGTCTATCCGCCCACCAATCGTCGTTTTGATATTAATGTGACCGACAGTTCATAGCAGGTTTGAATCCTTCATGCCTGTTGGATACATTACTACGGAAAATTGATTTTAAGAAGTCACTCCTATTCCGTCATTTCGATCGCTGTGGTGTCCTCCAGCAAGCCTGTGTATGCTCAAAGGTCTGATTTCAGATCTGCGCATCCTGGTGCCAAATAGCGTTCATTTCTTTAACTGTTCATCACTTTCGCCTATTTGGGCTTGATCGCATTCTTGTCAGATCATCGGCCCTCACATCACAAGGCTGTTGATACCATGTATCGTACAAGGTAAGGTCACATGTGACCTGCATACTGCCGGACTTCCCAAACGTTGACAAGAGCAATCGCAACGATTGAATCAGACAGACGTCGTTACAACTGAGGTACTGAAGTTCAGTTTTTGCAATACGTCTTGCACGCCTACTCCTTTTGTGCGCTTCAACTTTACCAAAGATACCGGCGAGAGGTTGGCATCAGAAATGACTACAAAACCGTTTCGAATAATTTGTGAAACTGAAGTTACGTCTCACGACTAGTGTCCATTGATAGTCGTTCTTTTTTTAGACTTAAGAATTCTAGCCATCAGTCCTATCTTTCATGAAAAACAAAGTTTCAGCGAACAGACTGTTTTCGATAAATTCTCCTCTGGCTGGTACAATTATATAAAATTAAGTGACAAGTTACAATGTTATTACTGAAGGAGCAATGTAATTGAATAAAAGATTCACACTACTTCGCCGTGGTTAGGAACACAAACGAAGTTGGTTCTGG